>JABUQX010021844.1:52500-70000 GCA_015478945.1 Trachelipus rathkii
TTTGAGAGGATTGGTAGAGAGATTTGGCAGGGTGTGTAAAAGGAGGGGTTTGAAAGTAAATGTAGATAAGAGTAAGTTTATGGATGTGCGTGAAGACAGTCCTCGGTGTGAAGTTACGTTAGATGGTGAGTAGCTAAAAAAGTGTCTGAGTTTAAATATTTAAAATATATGGTGGATGAAAAGGTAACGGATGATGCAGAGTGTAGTAGAAAAATTGTGAATGGCAGGAAGAAGGATGGTAATTAAATCGTTGGTGAATGTAAAGGGACTAAGTCTTGAGTGCACTAGGGTCTTACATGATGGTATGCTGTTACCTGTGTTAATGTATAATAGTGAGACTATGGTCTCGAATAAGAGGTATAGATCTAAAGTACAATGTGTTCAGATGGATAATTTTATGGGCGTGTTAGGTGTGAGAAGAATTGATAAAATGAGGAATGAACGTATTAGAAAGTTGTGTGGTGTGAAGAAAGGGATAAATGAGAGAATAAATGAAAGTAAGTTAAGATGGTTTCGTCATGTGGAAAGGATGAATGATAGTCGGTTGGTTAAGTGGATGTATAGTGGTGAGTGAGTTGGGAATCGACAGGCTGAGAGACCGAAGAGAAAGGGGATTGACTCGGTGAACGAATGTCTGAAGGAGAGAAATGTGAGATTGGCAGAGGCAAGAATAAAGGTGCATAATAGGAGTGAATGGCGGGGTTTTGTACGGGGGCATGGTTGTGGCCCACTTGGGAAGGAATGAACCCTTTACATTGACGATTTACCATAGTAAGGGTCAGTCGCGGTCCCAGAAGTTCTAGAGGGTGGATTATCTGTCTGTGACTAGTACTCAATAAATTAATGGTACAGAGAGGGCGGTAAGGCTGGGCTTCTTTCGACTTTGGTCATATTCTTCTACTGCTTTTCTTTCCGATGCATGACACGCCCCTTACCCCAGTCTTGGGGCAAAGAGGAAGATAAGAAAGAAAGATATATATATATATATATATATATATATATATATATATATATATATATATATATATTATATATATATATATATATATATATATATATATATATATATATATATATATATATATATATATATATATATATATATAAGGGTTAATTTTAAATCATAAAACTTGTAAAAGGAAAGTTATAAATGGAAATTTTATAAGGTCGAAGCGTTTTGGTAACAACTTTCAACTTCAAAAAAATTCTACTTCTTAGAAATTTCAATAATTTGTCTTTATAAATTTATCGTTTCCTTTTAATATATTATGAATTATACAAACAAATAATTTTCAATTTGAAAATAACTTTCCATATAAGATGATGGTAAATTTTCAATACGAAAAGCTCTTAGTGATAAGTGATAAACTTTCAATGATAAGTGATAGAGAAAAACAAAATTTTCACTGACGATACAGTAATATGCAATCTATATTTTTTAATGACAAGTAATAATGGGAGAATAATTTTTTACTGACAATGCAGTAATACGCAATCTATATTTTTTGTTACAAGCAGTGATGGGAGAAGAATTTTTTACTGACTATGCAGTAATACGCAATTTATATTTTTAATTTTCAATTTTTATTCTTGAAATTTTTACATTTAATTTTTTCTTATAAAATTCTAGTTTCAACATTTTACTGTTACCTTTTACCTTTTTATTTTATATTCTATTTATATTTAAATTTCGATTTTTCTTTCAAAGTGTGCAAGTTTAATATTTTTTGGGTAAACAAAAAATAAAAAATAAATGTTTTTTTTTGTGTTGCGAGAGAAAATATTAAAATTTTAGTTTCACCGAAAGAAGAGGAGAGAAAAAAGAAAGTAAAAAATCTTTTGTTGAATATTTACACCTGAACTTATAAGCAGTATATGGAGAATTGAAATGGAAAGGTTGAAGCAGCGCTATATTTGATGTTGAAATGGAAACAAAACCACAAACAAGCATAGACTAGCTCAGATCAATCCAAGATTTTAAGGAAGCCTGACGTAAGAAATACAATGACTTCGCATAAAGTTTTTTGGGTCCACGAGTCATCTAAAATTATTCCAATTAGAATAATTAAAGAAGCAGAGACTAAAACTTTATGCAAGATCAAGGTATCTATCAGAAGTAAAAAATATAATCGAATCAAATATTTTAGCCTTTTCTAAATCTGAAACGGAAGAAGGGAGGGAATTAATGCCGTTAGCATAGGGGACCTAACATGTATCAGAGGCCTTAAGTATAATACAAACACTAAAATATAGAAACACTATAAAAAAAATACTAATAGTGATGACATTAATATAACAACGTACAATATAAAAAAGATGTACTGGAAGCCTGCCTTTAGATTGGCATTCACTAATAAGGAGTGGTATGCCCTAAGTGAGGGAAGGTGAAATTCGTCCTAAGGATAAATTTCGTCAAAAATTATTACTTTATTGCTACGTTTTAAAAATGAATCGATCGTTGGAGCTTTGAAACCTAAGCAATGTGGACGATAGCTTATACTAACAGCAAGATTATTGCAAAAAAGTGAGCACTGTGAGCCAACGTAACTTTTTATATTATCGAGAAAACTTTTGATGCGGTTGATAACGAGTAATTTCAATATAAAACCTTAATTTATTTAATTACCTTTATAGTTATAAAAATAATACCAGATGATAGATAAAATAATTATTTATAATACATAAATACGACATTGAATAAAATGATATAGTTTGTTCGTATAAACAATCGAAAGTTCACAATAGCAATTTCTGGTAAGAATCACTTGTTTTAAACATGATGTTATTTTATCCAATAAGGAATTATCTAATAACTTTATTTTCCTAATTAGGAGTAAATACTAACTTGAAATATATTCAAGCTAACCAGAATAATTTTCTAATCATATTGATACCAATCTAAAGTTTGTAGACAAAATAAAAGATGTAAAACATCGAATATAAGTAAGATTGAACAAGCTGAGTCAAACTATGATTGAAGAAGCGAATTACAAAACTTTGGTGAAAAGGAAGATATGAGTTAGCCGGTGAAATGTATAATTTTTCACATTTCAATTTTGAGGTTAAAATAATTTGGCTATATAATCTTATATACCTATATAAACAGCTCCAGTTATACTAATATTAATATATATATATTATATATATAATATCATAAAATAATATAATAGTATAGTATAATATATATATATTATATATATTATATTATTATTTACATATCAATTTTTGAGGTATAATAATAAATATTTATATATATATATATAATATATTATATATATATATATATATATATATATATATATATATATATATATATATATATTATATATATAATATATATATATATAGGGAGAAAGTCTAGTTTATTGACCTTTAGTTGAACGGTTTATCGGTATTTTAAAAAAAAAGCCCCCAAAAAAAATAGTACAGGGTTATCTTTATGACCATAAAATAGTACTTTCTATTTAGGAATGTTGAAATTTCAAATATTATATAGACCTGGGAAGTTTTACGACTCCGTCAGTTATTATTTTTATTTATTTTTTTTTTAACTAAAGGAATACCCAAGGGTAAACCGCAAGATGGCAGGAGTCGGGGTCTGTCGGCCTTCCGGGGAACGACAGGTAGGACCATATTTCCTCCCTCCGGGGGAGGGGTCCCGGATACCCCCGCTCTTTTGGTTTTTGGTTGCGCGGGGCGTTCCTCCGCCCTCCCCGACGGGGTATGGAAACATCGTCCCCTCCTTCTTGCTCATCCCGTCGTGATCGAGGCCCCTATTTTGCCGCGTTAATACCTTACATATGATACTATATTATATTATATACACTATACTAATATATAATATATATATATATATACTATATATATATATACTGCTATATCATATATATATATATATTATAAATATATATATTATATATATACTGATTATATATATATATTATAATATTATTATAATATATAGTATTATATATTCAACTTAAGAATAACAAACTATAATCTATTTATGTTCCATTAGAGATAACTATACTATTTTTTTGGTCAGTAACTATTACGTAAAAAAACGTCATCGACAAACATAATGCGGGCGTCGGAAAAAGATGTTTTTGGTATATTCTTAACAATTCTATAATTATTCAACTTAAAGAACTTATATCGACAATTTTTCTTAAACTTATTTAATGAGGACTTTTTTTTTATTTATTTAACACTTTCATGTGTAAATACGCAAATATATAACAATCATTTTCATTTAAAAAAACTGCATTTTCGAGACATATGAAGCACACCCTTCCCCGAGGAGTGTCAAGTGAAGACTGAAAGCGAGTATATTGAAAAAGTCGGCAAAATTTTCCTTAAAATATTCCTCCGCCGCATTGAAGTAAAAACTACAAGAGTTAGGGTTAGTATTTTTTTTTATTATAACTTAAAAATTACATTTCCTACTATTTTTCACATTCTGTATTGAATATCCTACTTCATTATATAGTAAAATTAAAATTTACTTTAGATCCAAAGGGTTAATACTGGACTTTGTTCCATCTATATTTATATTACGTTATAGTATATATATAATATATATATATATAGTTATATATATATATATATATATTATATATTATATATTATATATATATATATATATATATATATATATATATAATAATATAAATATACTATATACTATATATAATATATATATATATATATATAGTAATATATATATATATATATATATATATATATATATATTATATATATATATAATATATATATATATAAAGTATATATATATATAATTATATCTTATATATTATATAATATAGTATATATATTATATATTTAAAATATATATATATATAATATATATATTCTATTACTATATATCATATATATATATATTATTTAATATATATATAGTAATAAGTATATATATATTATATATATATACTATATATTTATGTATATATAATATATATATACTATATAATAATATTATTGGTGATAATTGGTTAGAGCGACAACTATCATCAACCATATCTCAAAACTACAATAGCCACAGGGAAAAGGAAATTACAAGTGCTGGAATGCTGGTCCCAATTTTAGTGCGAAAATGTAAAAAAAAAAAAAAAAAAAAAAAAAAAAAAAAAAAAAAAAAAAAAAAATCTCTAAAAACTGCAATAGCTACAGGGCAAAAGAATAATTTTTGGTAACTTGAGTTCGACAATCAATTACAAGCCCCTGCCTCGTAGCTACTATCATTCTTCTTAGCATCTGCGTAAAATAGTGCTCATTCAACCGAAAACAATATGCATAACAAGCAATAAATATTATTGTCTGAACTAAATGCTATGCTCAAGCTAATGATCCTGATTGTAGTGGAGAGCTCTATTTCAGAACGATCACATCTATTGATGTATAATCTACGTGTATTAAATTTATAATCTAGAATGCTATCTTATAGCTTATATTTCATCTTATTTCTACTTCCTAGTCACTTACGAAAATCTGCATTACCTCCCAAACAGGGGTACTCATCACACTTAATATACCTCACATGATATCGCGTCTCGCTGTCTGCTCAATGGTGACTCTACCTACTATCGCCGCATCCGTCTCGCTTAGCATCGCTCATCTGGTGTCATACACGAGACACCTGTCTCTGGCCGTTCAGGGAACTACGGCGGTAGGACTAATTCCCCCCTCCGGGAGGTCTCGGACCCTCGCTCTTTGTCATTTGGGCCTAAGACGCCGACATTCCACTGTAGTACGAAGTGCGAAGGCCCTGCCGCAGCGTCCGTCATGTTGATCTCCCTCCCGCGCCCTCCCTACGGGTATGAAACGTCCCCCCTGTGTTCTCTCCCAGATCTCGGCAGCTGCGAGGCGGCCCTCTCCCTCCTGATGACTCATTGTGACTCTATCGTTCTTCAACTAACTCTAATCACACCATCTCATCAATCATACCAGTATCATATCATTGCTCTATAGCTCATCCCCCTATTCAAGTCTAATTAACCTCATCGTATTACACGTATCAACTAATCTATATAACAATACTAAATCTATATGCCCACTATAACTGATTGATTCCCAGCTCTTCAGACACTCCTAAAAATAGTAAATCTGACAGCCAATGATCTTCTTCAGTACTCTTCATTCTCGTACGTTGTTTATCTCATCATATAGTCATTAATCTATTTCTATCTGACAGTCACTCACTTCAACATCGATTCACACCTCTAAATTAATCTTTACAAGGATTTCAAATGTAATTCTCTCTCTTCGCCTGCTCCTCATCTGATGTAGTACATCTACTCTGCGCTCTAGCTATCCTACTTGCACGCACTGACACTATCTAGTAACTTTGATGAACACTCTCTCTTTCATTCCATTTTCTGTCTCACAATTACTTCACGTTTTCTCTCCAAAGAAGCCTGTCTACTACTACCGCGAATGCTCCGTCTACAAATACAAATCTATTGTCCTAGCATCATCGAGATATATCGCTGCATGGACGACCCCTTCATCTCTCCTCAATAAACATCTCAACTGCCTCTCATATCTGCTTCGCTCCTTCCTTTCCATGTATACACTTATTGTGTATCTTCGACGCATCAATGAGATTCTCTTAATGATATAGATATGTCACGCTCGCACTATCTAAACCAGAATATCACAGTATATAGTATATACTATTAATTATATAATATATATATTATATATTACTATATATAGTATATATATATATATAATAATATATATATATATATATATATATATATATATATATTTATATAATATTATATATCTATATAATAATTATATCATATATTTAATATATATTAATAAAATATTATATATTTATGTATACTATATATAGTAGTAGTATATATATAATTATATAATATATATATATATTATAAATATATAGATATATATATTATATATAATAATATACTATATAATATATATATATATATGTTATTTAAATATACTAATATATATTATATATATGTATTATATATATATATATATATAATATATATATATTAATATATATATATTATATATATAATGGCATATATTAGACTATGCCAAACTGTTAACCACACAAAAATAACTAGGCCACACTATTAACCCTCGACTCTTCCTCTTACTTAAAACGCCAACTATCACCTATTCGCATACTACGGCGCAGCAAATCGCCGTGGATTAATGTCTAATATAATATACTATATAATATATATTATATTATTATATACTATATATTATATAATAATATTAGTATATTATAGATTATATATATTATATATATATAGTATATATATTTATATACTATTATATCTATTATATATATATATGAAACTATATATATATATATATGATTTTTTTAATTTTACATGAAATATGTTAGTAACACTTGTATTTAGGATATAAAATAAAAGAAAAACTTTTGAAAAGAATTTGCAAAAAATGAGAGGGGGTCACCAGCCTTTAACCCTCATTTTTCAGCGGTTACAGTTAACCTAGAGATTTCAAAGTTGAAACTTTTTAACTATCTACAAGTAAAGAAATAAATATTGTGAATTTCAAAGGTGTGACCGAAATAAAAAGGGTAGTTTACTAGTATGAGTCAAGCAATTGAAGGCTACATATTTTGATTTCAAAATCGATTGCCTTCTTCTAAATTGAATAATTTCATTAATAATTAATATTTTTTAACAAAATTTGATGTAGTTGTATAACGTGTGTATCTACAAACAAAATGGTTATTATATTTTGAGATAAATTATAAATTTTTTAGCAGTTTTTCTTGAATAACTCCAGAATAAAGACTTAAGAAAAATCCTTTCGATAAGTATGATTGGTAAACACCATCCAGCTTCGTGTGTGCAGACCCAGTACCAACTCGAAAGGATGTTTATTAAGGGGAGACTTTATCCTTGGACCCCCTACTTTTTGAAGTCAAAATCAAAATTTTCACCTTTTTCTTTTTATTCTTCTAGATATGCAACTTTTATCTGATAACCATCATGGAAATGTAATTATTTTTTTAAAATTCTTAAAATGGTTTTTTATTATAATATGTTATGGACGGAGAGGTGCGAACTAAAATAAATTGTGTTCAATGCAGTCATAATTCCAGGTTGGTTTAGGACTTTAGGTTAAAAAAAAGTTTATTTAATTATAGAAAATCTCATCTTTTAGTAATATACTATTCTCAACCTCTAGCTCATTCTTCGGTTTTTACTCAGTCAACAAATAAATGGAGCCGGAGCTGGAGCCAGAGCCGGAGGCCGGAGCGGGCTGGCGTGCTCAGGTGCCGGTGCCGGAGACCAGAATCCTGGTATAAATTTTTGTTCAGAAATAATTTTTTAGATGAAAATTTAAAATTGCCAGAAAACGTACTAAACTTTTCAGAATAGTGCAGAATCCTTAGTCGGATCGGATCCGGATCTTGAGAGCGGAGTCAAGCCAGAGCGGTGTTCGGAGCCGGAAGCGAGAGCAGAGTATGAAATTTTTGCAAAAAATATTTTTTTTAGGTGAAAAATTTATTGCAGAAGACGTGCCTGAACAGTATCAAATAGTTCAAACACCTTAGTCGGATCCGGAGCAGAAGCGGAAGTCATAACCGGGCATCCGAGGCAGCAGCCGGATCTGGGTATGAATTTTTTCGAGAAATATTTTTTGTCGTGAAAAATTTAGTTGTTCAGAGACGTCGCCCGAACAATTTTTCAAATGTGAGAACCTTATCGGGATTGGAAGCCGAAGTCCGAGCCGATCAGAGCCGGGATCCGGATCGGTCCGGAGCCGGGTAATGAATTTTCTTCAGAAATTATTTTTTAGGTGAAAAAATTTTATTTTCAAGAAGACGTGCTGAGCAATGTTCAAATAGTGGTAGAACATTAGGTCGGACCGGAGCCGAGCCGACAGTAGTAATTCGGAGCGTATCCGATGCGATCTATCTGGTATGATTTTTTTTTGGGGAAAAATGGTATTTTGGGTGAAAAAATGCATTGAGTGACGTGCCGAACAATTTTCAATAGTGCAGAAACTTTAGTTCGCAACTCGTAGCCCCCGAAAGTGAAGTCCGAGCGCGATCGGGGATCACGGATCCGGATCAGATCGCTGAGGTCATGACAATTTTCTTCGGAAATAGCTCTCCCAGGTGAAAAGATTTTTTTCAAGGAGACGTGCTCTGAAACCTAATGTTCAAATAGTCTTAAAACACTAGTCGGGCTGAGATCGGAGTCCGTATCCGCGAGCCGGATCCGAGCCTGATCCTGGTATAATTTTTTTTCGGGAAATAATTATTTGGGAAAATTTCTATTGTCAGAAGACGTGCACCGGAAATCAATTTTTCCAAATTAGTGCAGAAATCTCTAGTCGATTCGGAACCGAAAGCTGAAGTCGGAATACGTAATCCGGATCCCGGATCAGATCGGATCCGGTCATGAATTTTCTTCAGAATATTTTTTTTAGGTGAAAAATTATGTTTCAGAAGACCGTGACTGAGCAATGTTCAAATAATGTAGAAACATTAGTCGGATCCAGGAAAGCCGAAGCCGAGCAGTCGTATCCGGAGCTTATCCGGAGACGTATCCGGCAGCCGCGTCCCGCGAGCCGGATCCTGCAGTATGAATTTTTTTTCGGGAACTATTTATTGTCAGAAGAAGACGTGCCGAACAATTTTTTCAAATAGGCAGAACCTTAGTTCAAATCCAGAGCCGAAACGCTGAAGGGTCGGAGCGCCGCGATCGGTATCCGCGGCATGTCACGGATTCCTGGGCGTAATGAATTTTCTCAGGACAAAATCTTTTAGCGTGACAAATTATATTTCAAGGGAGACTGACCTGGGAACAATGTTCAATAAGTCTAGAACACTAGTCGACTCCCGAACGTCGGTATCCGGAAGCCGTATCCGGAGTCTCCGGAATTCCTGGGGTTATGAATTTTTTATCGCGGAAATATTCTTCTTTTTGGTGCAAACAAGTTTATGTCAGAAGACCGTGGCCGAACATTTTCAATACTAGTGCGAAACCCTTAAGTCGCATCCGGAGCCGAAGCTGTAGTCGGAGGCGGGATCCTCGGCCGATCCGGCTTTGCTGGGTATGAATTTCTTCAGAAAATATTTTGAGGTGAAAAATTTATTTCAAGGAAGACGTGCTGAACAATGTTCAAATATCTAGACAACTTAAGTTCGAGATCGTAGCCCAGTATTCAGAGCAGACGCGAATCCTGCCGGCGATGAATATTTTTTCGAGAAAATATCTTTTTTACGTGTCAACAAACATCTATTGTTCACAAGACATGCCAGGACAATTATTCGAATTAGTGCAGAAAACCTTAGTCACGATCCGGCAGCCGAAGCGAAGTCGGATCTGTGAAGCCGGCATCGCCTGGGTTATGACAATTCTTTTTACGAAAAATACTTTATTAGTTGTGGAAAAAATTATTGTCAGAGAACGGTGCTGACAATTTATCAAATAGTGCGAGAAAACTGTAGTCGGATCGGAGCCGAAAGCCGACAGTCGGAGCTGGAAATCCCATTTCCCTGGATGCGCGATCCGGATCCTGGATATGAATTTTTTTAGAAATAGATTTTTTAGGATGTGAAAAATATATTGTCTAAAGACTTACTGAACAATTTGGATAAATAAAGTACAAGAAACCTTAGTGGATTCGGAAGCCGGATCTTGAAGCAGAGTCGCGAACGGATCCTAGGTATTGAGATTTTTATCACATAACATATTTTTAGTGTTGAAAATTTGATTGCCAGAAAGATTGCTAATAATTTACAAATAAGTCAGAACCCTTAGCGGGTGAACCGAAGCTCGGAAGCCGAGCCGGCAGCCGGAGCCGGAGCGCGAAGCCGACATCGCCTTTGTATGAATTTTTTTCATTAATACTTTTTAGCGGAGAAAAAATATATTGTCAGAAGACGTGCTGAATAATTTCAAATTGTGCAAACTTCCTTAGTCGGCATCTCGATCCCGGCACGCGACGAGCGGAGCCGAGTTTAAGAAATTTTTTTCGAAAAATATATATTTTTAAATGAGAAAAAATTTATTTTTGGGGAAAAATGTTCTGTAAACAATTGAAAATAGTGCAGAAAACCTTAGTCGGTAGCCGAGCCGGAGCTCGGAGCGCGAGCCGACGCCTCGGAAGCGGCAGCCGAGCCGACGGAGTTAGTTTTGGTATAAGTTTTTTACAAGAAATATTTTAGCGTGAAAAATTACCAAGGAAGAAGTGCTCATCAATTTTCGAAATTATAGAACCTTAGCCGGACCCGAAGTATTCTAATAAAATAAATTATTTAAGTTTTCTGGGGGAAATATTTTAATAGATATATCTAATAACTATATTATATATATACTATATTATATTAATATTACTAATATATATTTATTATACTAATAGTATAGTATATATCTCCGATTTAGGTATAATACAGTATACCTAAATTACTCACATAAGTACTATACTATATATAATACTTATAATACCTACGTTAGTATACACTTATATACTTATATCGTATACTATATATATATATGATAATTATATAATTATATATCAATTACTACTATAATATATACGATATTACTATGATTATAGGGCGTTGTGAAAAAACGGTTTTTTATTAATTGTTTTTTTTTTGAAAAAAAAACACGTTTTTTTTAAAACAAAATGTATTCTTTTTCTCTGTTTCTTTTTTATTAAATTAACCTCATTTCAAGCCGTGGATATTAACCGACGTTTCTTATATGAAAAAATCTTAACACTAAGCTCCTCCTCTCACTACGCTATCCACTCCAGTACCTAATTAGCCTTCTTCTAGGCACGTAAATAATTGACTATTAACATATCCGGTATTTTATACTAGATAACCACTGTCACCGTAATGCTGCTAATCCTTCTAATATCCTACTAACTACTATATCTATATATTCACGATAGCTATAGTAATATCATTATATACATACAGACAATATCATATATCATATCTCTCTATCTAGCAGTAATACTCATATATATATATATACCCAATATATTATATATACTATAGCTATATCCTATATAATATGATCAACAAGAGATGTAAAACGATGGCATCGAAACCACGCGCTGGTTCTTGGCCATCAACCTAGCAACAACTCCCCCAACGCACCCAACATACGGACGAATCACGGGTATGTCAGGAGAAAACATGAGAATAGTAGGCAGTAGATGATGATTTCGCATGAAAGGCCGAACAGGAATACTGCTGTGTAAGTAATTACTTTATTATAAACACGAAGAGCTATCCATAATGCACCTATACTAGAGTGGTGTAACGTCCTAGAAGATGGTATCAAAAGTGAAAGATATGATTGATTTTGTGTTGTGTTACGAAGAGGATGTTGAAGTATGTGTTGGATGTTAAATCAGTTAGAGGGGTTGAGGATGAGATTATCGGATCTATTATGTAAACATGGTACTAGGTATAAATTAAGTTAGTGGGACATGGATGAGAGAGGAAGGTGTATACGAAGGAAGTGTGGTAAAATAGAGTGAGAGTCCACATCTAGCTCTAGAGAAGTTTTACGAGCGGTCGTGAACAAGGATAAATCAAGCTAGCCTATAATATTCAAGAACTCCGCTTCAGCAAGTTAACATTCAACCGTGGAATCGTGACAAAGTCCGACATTACACTGAAAAAACACTGAGCCAATGAAGGAAGTCACTTGTTAGCAGTGCAAAAGAAGTATTGGGATGTGCTTAAAGTAGGAAGTAAAGAATGTTAACAGTGTCGTATGTTGGCTGAATGCGAGAGTTGTGTGACTGCAAGCGGATTATAAAAGTAAAAAAGTAAGCTGTGCCTGGAGATATGTACTAAAAGCAAACTCGTGATTGAAACGTTTCAGAAACAGAAAAGATCGCTATCAACTGGGATCTATCATAAGCGTAGCGAATACACATAGGTAAATGCTCTAAACTAGATATGCCTAATATAGGATAAGTCAGACAATAAGAATCAGCAGGTAACATGAAGCTTGGTGTAAAGGAGAATCCATGCAATGGGACATACCAAGGCAATAAAGAGCGTCTTTCGTGGAAGGAAGCGCGAAAAGGAAAGAATTAGGAATAAGGGGACATACTCTGATTAGAATAATGAATGGATGGTGTTTTTGTAATGATGAAATGGTTGTGAGTGGAGTGTGGAAAGAACACTGGTATGGGAAAATCTTTATAATATTTGGCCAAGCTTAATGAGACGTGTGACTACAATGGCTGTGTGTGGGTTTGATGGTTTACAGAGGCCTGGGCAATAGGTACTTTTGGGGATAAGGCTACATTAGGCAAAGAGCGAGGACATGGATATTAGAGTGAGAAAGTGAAGAAATGGTAAAAATCTTGACTATAGATGAAATTATCAGCTGAGTGAAGCTCATGGTCAAGAAGACGGAGCTAGTGGTGATCTTGATTGGATCTTGAAGTTGTGTAATACGCGTTTAATGGAGGCTATCTATATTTTCCAAGGATTGGAGGGCAGCAAGTAAGTAGTACACCTGTAATATGAAAGGGTATAAAGTCTGGATACAGATAAAAGGAACTGTAGCGACACTCTATAGCGGTATTTAGTTTATGAGTGTATGTAGGAAAGAGTGATACTGCTAGGAGTGTGTTCGTCGAAAGAAGTGCCGACGAATCGGACTGAACTACTGCATTGGTGAAGAACTAAGTGCGTTTAGCATAGTATGCAGACTAGAGTATGTATGGCATCGAAAACTCTTACACCTCTGAAAGAAATCGAATAGAGAAAATGAGGGCAGGAAGAATATAATTGTATTTAGTATTTATGAGATTTAGCAACAGGGATATTTGATAGGTTAATAGGGAAAAGGACCTATCCGGCACTAGATCTGTGTTGTTGACTATATCCAGTTGCTATGGGTGCATAGGCTCTGCTGAAATGGAATGAAACGTCATGTGCTATACCGAGTCAGTGAATGAGGTGTCAATGTCAAAGATCATAGATGGTCTCAAAATGTGAGGCTTTAGTACTCAATTAGCACCGCAGTGAGAGCCGGTCTGGATTATGTTATCCTTAGAGTTTAGTTCATTGTATATGGATGCAGCTCGGTTATGAAGAATTTAAGGTGCCGTGACAGGTAAATGCGTACTGCAATGATAGGAGGAGGACGCGTGCTTCGAAGGTCGGTGCCCCCTACCACTTCATCTTCATCCGCGGAATGATTTGGTCTTTGTGTGCGCTAAGGGTTTGAGGGATTTTTTAGAGAAGAATTTGCGGATGTGTAAAAAGGAGTGTTTGAAAGTAAACGTAGATAAGAGTTAAGGTTATTGGTTGGAGTGAGGACAGTCCTCCCCAGTGTGAAGTTATGACTTAGATGCATAAGGCAGCTGGAACACAGGTCTGATGTCTTTAAATATTTTAAGGGGTATATGTTGGCATGAGAAAGCGGACACGCGCTATGAATGCAGAGTTTAGTAGGAAAGTATGTGAATGGCAGGAAGGTGTTGCTGCAATTAAATCGTTGACGTGATTGTTAATAAAAAAAGGGGAACTAGGTTTTATGCGCTATGGTCTTACATGACGTTATGCTGTTACCTGTGTTATTGTTATAGTTATGAGGACTATGTCTGGAATAAGAATTATATATCTAAAGTTCAATGTGCTTCAAATGTGGGACAACTTAGGCGCATGCTAGGTGTGAGAAGAATGATAAATGAGGAATGAACATATTAGAGAGTTGTTGTGTGTGAAGAACAGGGTAAACGAGAGAATAAATGAAAGTATGTTGATAGTTTGGTCATGTGGATAAGGTCAATGAATGATCAGTCGGTTTTTAAGCAGATGTATAGTGGCGAGTGCATGTTGGTAACGACGGCTGGATATCGAAGAAAATGGATTTGAGTCAGAACGAATGTCTGAAGGAGATAAATGTTTGGATTTTGCAGAGGCTCGAGAATAAAGGTTGCATAAAAGAGGGAATGGTGGTGGTTGTGAGGGTGTGTAAGCGTCTGTGGCCACCTTGCGTCAAGGATTGAACCCTCTACTGACGATTCTACATAGTGAGGATTATCCGTCGCAGTGTCCGTTGAGTTCTATAGCGGTTTGATTTTCTGACTGCCGACGCAGTCCTTATTAACTTAATGGTACAGCTGTAACTGTAGGATGGGCTTTCTGTTTCGACTTTGTCATATTCTTCTACTGCCTTTTTTTTTTCCGATGCTTTGTACGCACCTTACACCAGTCTTGGGGAGAAAAGGTAGCCATGACCTATATATATATATATTATATATTATATTATATTCTATATATATGATTATAATAATAATATATTTAGCTATATATATTATAGTATATACAGTATAATATTATACTATAGATATATAATATATAATACTAATAATAATAATAATAATAATAATAATAATAATAATCAGATGTCTGTGATCTCTGGTCATTCTCATGCTCTAGATCATTGGTAAAACTTTATTGAGTATAAAACTTCTTATTTTATATATGTGCCTAACTCTCTTTTAACAAATTGTATTTACTGTATTTTAATGTCAATTAATACCCTAAAAAGACTTGAGATATATGAAAAATAAGTCATTAATTTAAAAAAAACACAAAAAAAAAAACAAAAAACTTCTTGGCCTTTGGTCTTTTTTAAAAAAACGGTGTTTTTTTTTTAAAAAAAAACGAATGGTTTTTTTTTATCCCAAAACCCTTATCATATATATATAAGTAATACTATATATCATATATATATATATATACTATATATTATATAATATATATATATAAATATATAATATAATATAATATACCTAGAGCTATAAATTATATTAGTATAGTGCCTAGTCTCATAAAATAGACAAAAACAATCAAGAAACACAGACTTTCTAATCTAGATGCTTCGATTCACTGCTTTAATATCACCCACTGTACCTATTTAAATCGACAGGAGGTGGTTGGAACACCGCTGGGCTACCTGGCATTCTGCTTTGGTGTTCCTGGGTTTACAGGAACAACCAACCAAGTCAAGAAAGGCCGATAAGTGCACAACATGCTTGTGACGACAAATTTGCAATAATAAGACAAAGAAAAATTTCACTCGCGCCAGGATTCGAACCATCCGCAACAGCGTCGCCGCAAGACAATGTACAGAAAGCTCTAACCACTAGTCGATATCCAAGACTTCCTGAGAGGAAAAAAAGGCATGTCGGAAACAGTTTTCTAATCTCCTGCTCTCGATATCACTTGCTTTGAAACTCAGGTAACTTATGTATAATCGTACAGCTCGCCGAGTCAAGTGTGGTTGGAACACCTGCTGTGACTACATGGCATTCTGCTTGGCGTGTGCTCCTGGGTTAACAGGAGCAACCAACCAAAGTCATAGGCACAAGATGCCCAACATGTTGTTGATGCAAATTGCAATAATAAGACGAAGAAAAACAAGAACATGAGCAAGACTCGAACCACCGGCAACAGCGTCGCCGTTAGACAATGTACAGAAGCTCTACCACTTGTTCCAATCCGCTCCTTTCCAAAAAGAAGGCATATCGGAAAAGTTTTCTAATTTACTGCTCGGATATCCCCTGCTGTATCGAAAAATCGAGCTCAACCGGATCTCAACGCGATAGTATGATTAATCGACAGGGCAAGAGGTGGTCTTGGAACACCTGCGGTGGCTACATGACGCTCTGTTGGGTGCATCTCGGGTTTACAGGAGCGAACCAACCAAAAAGTCAAGGAACTCCGAAATGGGCACAACAGCTTGTTCGGCACAAATTGGCAATAATAAGACTAATAAAATTTCACTCGCGCCAGAGACTCGAACATCATTCGCACAGTCCGTTGCCGTTAGACAAATTTGTAACAGAGAAGATCTGATCATGTCGAGCCACACACTTCCCAGAAAATAGATGCATCGTTCGGCAAGCAATTTTCATATCATATACTTGTACTTCGAAATTCACTGTTTTGCCTATAACCAGTACTTATTAATGCGACAGTAAGGAGTGGTGGTTGGAAACATCCTGTGGGGCTACATGGCATTGCTGCTTGGGTACTCCTAGGTAACAAGAGCTACAATTTCAAGTCAACAGAAACACCGAACATGAGGCCAACAATCCTGCTTGGACATGAACAACCCTGTCATTTGCATAATAGAAGATAAAATTTTCACTCGGCGCCCTCACAGGAACTCGAACCATCGACACAGCGCTCCGGTTACATGTGCGCTAGCGCTCTACCACTATTGTCGATCAACGATACCCAGAAAAAGAAGCATCGTCGCGAACAGTTTTCTAATCTCCTGCTTCGCATATCACTGCTTGAAAAACTCGCGGTCGAGTAATTATTCTAAAATCCATGTGAGGCTGCTTGGAACCCCTATATATATATAGTACTATATATAATGATAATATATTATATATATTCTATAATATATATATATAGGATATATATATTATAAATTATTAT
>JABUQX010021844.1:92500-112025 GCA_015478945.1 Trachelipus rathkii
TGTATTTCTTTGTACATTACGAAACAGTTTTCAGGGTAGTAACCTATTTAAATGAGTCAACCAACCATTATCCTTTAAGTTATCTATTTTATATTCCTTGTTATATCATTTGAATTTTCTTTTTTAAATTTGTTTTGCTTGTTACTGAATTTAATTTCATTAAGAGTTTTTCCTCTTTACATATTGATCAGTAATTAAAGAAGCATCTAATAGGAATTTGTTTGAAATGGAAATTTTGTATTGCGTAAAGGTGATTGGCGCGCAATATGGAAGAATTTTCTTAAAATATATTTATTTTTAGTCCTTTCTTTTAATAGTTTTTGGTACCAGATTATTCTATTGTATATTAGTTGTAATTGATAACTATAATTATTATATTTCTTTAATTATAAATGAACATAACTAATCTAGGTAGTCTAGTTTTACGCACGACAATTCCATTACTAGTTATAGTACCTATATCTTTTATCAGGCAAGACTCAATACTCATTATATAGGTTATAGATATTAGTATCTACGGCTAGCTACTCACGACGATCCTTTCATGAAAATTAAGCTACGTACATTGTACGGCTTTTAGGTCTATAGTATATATTATAGTGTTAAAGGAAAAAAAAATTGTATTTAAAAGAAATAAAGTATTCATTATTGATATATCTAAAATATTATATTATATATTTATATTAACATTAAATTAATATAATTAAAATTATATATAGGCATTTCAATATTTATATAGTATATTAATAGAATATATATATGAATAATAACTATATTACTTATACACCTATATGTAATGATATATAAAATTAAATAATTATTTAATTTTTTAGTATTATGCCGGAGTCCGGGATCAAGTCCTCCTTTTTTGCGGCTACCGACTCCGGCTTACCTGCACTCCAATGTCCCATCTATAATGATAAATTTCGTCACTTACGACTCTCGGCTCCGGCTTACCATGATCACTACTCAAATTAGCTCTAGGCTCATTAGGTCATATCACGGACTACTAGGCTCCTCATAATGTCTCCTCAAATAAATATTTCGCCTCTCTAGTGTGTCTCTACGCTCTACTGATAATCCACCTAAAAATAACTTATGACACGTATACTACTACTAGGCTCCAGACTTCGGCTCGTACTCGCAAGCAGCTAGAGACACTATAGCTGTATATTCATTATTTTCTTTTCTAGGAAAAAATATTATCTCCTTTTAAGCCGAACTCCATATCCTAAAGAGTATTATTTATTTTAAATCAATGTTCCATTCAAATGTAACAATGTATGTAATATTTATATTAAGATAACTATATATATATAATAATATATATTATAATATATAATTATATTAATATTATAATATATATATAAATATATATTAAATAGGCCAGTATACCTCTTAGAAGTATATCTCAACAATCTTATATCTCATAATAAATAACATACAAGTAGCTACATGAGGAAAAGGTAATACATGTTGGAATTCACTGGTTAATAAAAATTAGAGCGGAAAATGTAAATTAAATAAATAAAAAGGTTTTAATAAGGAAATCGAAATAATATAGATAATTGATATATATATATATATATAATATATATATATATAATCATAATATATGTATTACATATTATAATATTATATTATATATTAATATATATATAATATTATATAATATATATATATAATATATATATATATAATATATATTCTATAAATATATATATAATTAATAATATAATATATAATATATATATATTTACTGTGATATATATATATAATACTATATATATATATATTATATTAATATTATGAATATTAATATTTAGGCTCATGATCCCCGATATGACATCATGCATTTAGTAACTAAAACAATATATACAGCTACAGATAGTGAAAAAAAATAACATTTTTTTATATACATTACTTTTAGAATTAAATCGTAAAATTTTATTTTATGAATATTTAAAAAAAATTATTTATCTATATTTATTAATATTTAAGAGATCTTAAATGACAAAGATATCATCTTCACTATCTTTATGGCAAGTGTACTAGTTGATTGACCTTTGAAATCCCTGAGCTCATATATCTATCACGAGATAAGCAGATTTAACCAAATAGTACTTATTTTATAATTAACGCTTTTAGGAGAAATAAGTTATTTTCTCTTTATATATCCTTTTTTAGGTGGATTCGAGCTGAACGGTAGAAGCTAGAAAGTATAGGTCCGATAAACCCCCGATTCTGTGCCATCGTTCATTGTGATATTACTCGTGGGAATCCATTTTAGTATAAAAAAGAAAAATTATTAAATTGCAACATGATAGTGTAAAAAAGGCATTTGGCAAATTCCACTCGTTTTAATGATGTTGCTCCTTCAATCTCGATATTAAATTTTATCCAACATTTTAAAACTCTATATATATATATTTTTCATAAGCGTTATTTTTTTTAATTTACATGGATAAAAAGTATTCTATTCCTATGATAATTAAAATGTTATTTATTCCTTCACTGTATACTGTTCAGTATTTAGTTAACATAGCATGTAATGTGCTTTCGGGAAGTATCTAGACACGCATATATTCATATATAGTATATATGCTATATATATATTAATATATATATAACTATTATATAATATAAATATTTATATATATATTAAAAGAAATATATATATTTATATTATTATATTATTATAATAAAAATATTAATAATATAAGATATATATATAATATTATATATGGTCAGCTCATCTAGAAGAAGCTACAAAAACATACATATCATCAAAAAAACTAATACAACAGCTACCAGGAATAAAGGTGATATACATTGCTGCGGTATGCTTGTCATTTTAGTGCGGAATATAAGTGAGTTATAACAAATAAAATATAAAAAAAATAAAAAAAATTATATATCTCAATAATCCTCACTAAGTTTGTAATAAAGAATCTATTTTTGGTAAATCCTTTGTCAATCAATAAAAAATTTAAAAAATAATAAATAAAATAATAATAAATAAAAAACTTTTTTTTTTAACCATTATTATTCTCAATATGATAATTAAGAGAGCCATTAGAGACCTTTATATTTGTTACTTTTTCGTTAAAATAACATTATAGTAACTCATATCATATTAAATTTTGTAGCTTTTTATATTTACTACTCAAAAAATACTCCACAAGGGTATTATATTATACATACCGCTACTAACTCACGTTTAGCTAAGGTAGTCGGGTCTCTCGGCCTGCCGGATATATCTACGCGTGAGAGACTTAAAATTACCCCCCCTCTCAGTGGGATGAGGCGTTCTCCGTAACCCCCGCTCTTTATTTGATATTAATAGTATATTGTCCGGGTATTACCTCATCTGACCCCCCCCTACGGTATGAGAAACGTTACTCACCTCACCGTGATTCCCGTCGGCTATCTCAGACTCCCCCTAAATTTCCTGTATTGTAATATACCTTTACAAAGTTAATATAATATATTAATTTAATATATATATATATAATATTATAATATATTATTATATATATATAATATATATATATATATATATAGTATATTAAATATATATATATAATTAATATATATATATATTATATATATATATATTATACTTGTTTACTTTAAACTCCGAATTTTATGTTTATTTTTTATTTTTTTTTTTAATTTATTTTTTATTTTTACATTTTTCTCAAACCATATAAAATATTTTACAAGGATTCCAAAAAATATATTTCATTTCCCCCTATAGCTTTTGTAGTTTTCGAGATGGGTAAAAGTATTTTTTTTTTTTTTTTTTTTATTTAAACTCTGTTTACTCTCGGTAGAATAGTTGCGTGAGTGAAATATTCCAGCTCTCAATGCTAGATCCTTTCACTATAGTATAGCTAGTTGTAGTTTGAGATCTGGATTAGAGCTCTTCTAATGATCGATCCTATATATATATATCATAATATATATATAATATATCTAATAATCTTTTGTTGGAAAATATTCAGAAATATATAATATATACTTATATAATTATTTATTATTAATGTTTATATATATAGATATAATATATTAATAAATAATATTATTATATATATTAAACTTATTATATAATATATTAAATATGGTGTTTATAATATTTAGCAATATTAATCCCCTTCTGCGGTGAGTCGGTAATAATCAAGAAAGTCGCTTTGTAGGATCCTCATGATCTAAATATATATCAGGCTTTGAGTTGCCTCTATATAATATATATTTATTGATAGTTAGCCTCGATTTATACATATATATATATAATATATATATATATAGATATTTATGTAATAAATAGAAAAAAATATATATTGTTGGAATATATAAAAAATAGAAAAAATATATAATATTAGTCTCTATATATATTTATTTGTAATATATAATTATATTATAATAATATCAATATACTAAAAGTATAATATTATATAATAGTATATTATATATAATAATATTATATATTATATATATAATAATATATATATATATTAATATATAGATATATATATATATAATATAATATAATATATAATATATATAATATAATATATATATATATTAATAGTATATATAATATATATATATAATATATTAATATACTATATATAATATATTATATATATACTCATATATATTTATATATTTAAATTATATATTAATTTAATATATATATATATGAATTAAGTATATATATATATATATTTATTTAAGTATATATATATATATATATATTAATATATAATTATATATATATTATATTATATATTATAATATATTATATAATATATGATATATATATATTCCAAACTATAACTTTAATATATATTATATATATTATAATATATTATATATTAATATATATATATATTAATATATATATATAATATATTTATATAATATATATATATATATATTAATATATATATATTATATATATTATAATTTATTATACTATATATATATATATAATGTTAATATTAATACCACATATATCGATTATATCAGAAAATCCACTGATGTAAAAATTTCTCTGTGATCTGAAAAGGCGCATATGAGACTGCATTTCAACGTCCAAATGATGATAGGTGCATGATAGTATAGTTTTAAGAGTTATATATCATAGCAATAAATTGCTAATATTTATCAATAAATTAAAACTTTAATATAATAGGAATAATACTATTATATTAATATTATATATATTAATAATATATAATATATTAATTAATATTATACTATCATATAAATATATATATTTAATATATATATATATTAGTTAATATATATTAATTAATATATATTAATATAGTATAATATATATATATATATTATATATATTAATTACGAGCCATATACAGTGATTGAAGTGATTATTATTGTCCTTTATTATATAAAACGAATATTAATTTTAAATTATATTGACGATAAGTATTCAATATTAATAGTATATATCATTTTATATACTATATGTATATTATTACTTAACTATATATAATATTAATTAATAATATAATTATATAAATATATATATAATATAATATATATAATATATATATATATATTATATATATATAATAACTTAATATTAGTAATATAATATATTAATATATTGATATATTAATATTAATATTAGTATATATATATATTAACTTATATAATATTATATATATATATATATATATATTATACCGTATTATATATAATATATAGTATATATTATAAATATTATATATATATATAATATATATATTAATTATATATATTAATATATATTATTATATATATATTATAATATATATTAATATATGATTAATATATAGTATTATATATATATATATATTTATATATCATATATTTATATATATATATATATATTAATAATTTATATATATAGTATTATATATAATATAATATATATACAGTATATATATCTATATATATTATTATAATATAATAGTTATATATATTATTATTATTAATATATATACGGCACTAGTGTTCAACGTAGCCTCACTCATATAATGATATAGATATTTTTAGCCCTTTTTTAGGGGCTCTGAGAGCCGATGGGGACGTTAAGGGTAGGGAGTTATACGTTTTATATCCCCTGAGATAGTGGAATGGCGAGGAACCCCCGCGACTTCCCAAAGACCATAAGACGGGAGGAGTTCCCGGAGACCCCATCCCTGGTAAGGGGTGATTATGTCCACCCCGTTAGTCCACCTAGGTGACCGATAGATACCCTCAGTTATCTGACGTACGGGATAGTACGGACTATCCGTGGGTATTCTAGTTAAGTGAATTAACCCTCATACATATAAATAACATATATTAATAATTGCCATAAAAGTCGCAGTACTTTTTGGGACATTTTATCTCCGCAAGGCTAACTATTTCGTACTCTCATATAACAAGATCTACAAAACCATTAATGGTAGACATATTTTGACTTTATAATCATATATAATAGGTATATATGATATATATAATATTATTAGTATATATACATATATATATATATAATTATTATAGTATATATATATATAATATATAATATTATATAATTATTATATATAAATATATATATATATATATATATATATTTTATATATATATATTATATATAAATATATATTATATATTATATATATATATATATTATATATTAATCATATATATATATAATATATTATATATATAATATAATAAATATTTAATATTTATAATTTATATAAATATATATTATATATATATATATTATATAATATATATATATAATATAATTAATATTATAGAATATATAAAATATTAATATATCATATAATATTAATATAATTATAGTATATATATAGATATTATTATATATATGATTATAATTATTATATTAATATTAATATAGATATATATATATTAATATATAGTTAATATAAATATATATATATAGAGCTGTATATATATATATATATATATGTAAATTACTGTTGATAATAAATACTCACAGACGCTGTGAATTGAAGACTTCAATTCACAGCGTCTGAAAGAAGATAGTCTTTCATACACGATATTAATATATATAATATATACTATTAGTTATTATTACTATATATATAAATTAAGATATATATAATATATAATTATATATATATATAATTAATAATTATATTATTAATAATATATATATCATATATTAATATTTACTTTTCTAAGTAACTATGATCAATATATGTATTAGTGAGTTTCGAATATCCCGTAGTCGCTTGGTCGCGTTGTGACTTAGGCACGTGATCTCGGGAAGACAAAACTATTGGATTATAAAACATCACTAAGTGAGCGCATAAAGTGATTTTGTACGACAAAATTTACCCTAATCATGATACTATATATATTTATTATATATAATTAATATTAATATATTATTTATTAATATTATATTAAATATTATTATATTATATATATATATATATATTATATAAATTAGTATCATATATATATATATAAATATTATATATAATTTAATATATATATATAAATATTAATAATTATTATAATTATATATGTATATTATATGATATATTAATTATTATATATAATATAATATATAGTAGTATTATATATATTATATTATATAATATATTATTATAATTATTGTACTTATTATATATTATTTAAGAACTTGTTCTATTAAAATATTAGTTAACCGAATTATATATATTCGATAATACGATACAATTAGTAATCGATATATTTTATTATTTATTACGTATTAATTATTCATTAGCTCTTTGATAGTATATCACAGCAGTTTAAAGGATGAAAAACCAGGTGCTTTAAGTAAAACTACTTTTTGAAGGTTCTTTTGGGTATAAGTGGATGGCCTAAGTGTTGGGATGCTATTCACGGTCATATTTAATTAGGATTAAACTTCTGCGACGTATGAGTCAATGTATCGAATCCGCTGATTGGAGAGTAATAAATAATCTCCTGTGACATTCATTTTATTTTCAATCTGACTCTATTTTGGTGTTTTTTTTATCACACTAAGGACTAAGGTTGCATAACACAAGATAAGATATAATTGAAATAAGATTTGAAGATAACATACGAAGATGTGATTTCTACATTCCTTAGGCTAACTACACTGACGCTTGCTGTGTAGCGACGCGAGAGTGTGGGTTAGGATAACTTTTCCCCCCTATATCTTGCTTCTATAGTTCTCCATTTCTCTCACATGTATATAATCGGGCTCACAAAGAGATTCGACGTCACACGGGCTTTAGAAATTTGGACATATGAATATAAATAATACAAAATATATTAAAAAATATAGGCAGAATTTTTCATTACACATATTCGTATAAACAAAATCTATGGGGGTACGTGCTTAACCGAACAGAAACAGAGTATGTCATCATTCACTTTCATCTATATTATGTATGTTGTATAACATTACACATCCCCAGATAACACAAGAAACTTAACCGCGACTACCAGCAGCACATCAGAACTATTTACTTGCGACTTTCGCCGATTTCATGACTTTTTAATGTGCCCTTTTTAAAAGGATAATTTGGAAATATTTATAAAATGGCTTATTATAACACATGTATCTAAAAGCAATGGTAATAAAATAGATATTATATATATTCCGTATAAGTATATTTTTTATTATATATATCTATATGATATGATATATATATATATATTATTTTAAATTTCTATATATAATTATATATATTAAATATATATATATATATATACTATGTGTATATATATAATAATATTATACTTATATATAATACTATATATATACTGGTCAGCCTCTAGAAGAAGCCACTAATACGACATAATCGTCTCGAAAATACTACAACAGCTACCGAGAAAAGAAATACATTGCTGGAATGCTTAGCGAAGAATTTTAGCTCGGAAAATGTAAAAAAAAAAATAAAAAAAAAAAAAAATAAAAATAAAAAATCAATAATTTTTATAACTTCATGAAATGTTACAAATAATCTTAATATGAGTACGAAATAGAATAACATTTATTAGTGATAAGCTCTCGTATAATAATTTTGATAGGAAAAATGTAAAATAATAATATAAAAAAATTTAAAAAATAAATTATTGTTAATAATTATATAGTTATATGTTAAGGGCCTATTTAGAATGAACTTATTAATATTGGTTACTACGATTTAACATAAATATAGACTTTCTATTTAAATTTTGTTTTTTTTTTTTTATAATCAACACATAATAATTATCCCATGGTATTGTATAGAATATGATAATAAAGTACTGTTCTAATCGAGATGGGTAAGAGTCTGGGTACCTTCCTGGCCTCCGTATGGGAACTACTAGGTAGGACTTAATTCCCCCTACCGGTGAGAGGGTTCTCGGAACCTATCACTCTTTGTATTTAGTAGGTGTCGCTGAGAGGTCCTCCGCCCCTCCCCTACGTAGGTATGTAAAAAACGTCTACCTCCCGCTGTGTTGTTCTCACCCTCGGCTCAAGTACCCCCTAAATTGCCTTGTAATACCATTACAAAAATTATATTATAAGTATATATTAATTAATTATATATATATTACTAAGATGTCCAGAGTATCATCCCCCATAAAAAATAAATGCATATTTTGAGTTTAATTTTTTTTTATGTTTTTTTTTTTACATATTTCCGACTCAAAATATTACAAGATAATCCAACGCAAAATGATGAGATAATATATCATTTCACAATGTAAGCATTTTCTCGTATAGTTTCTCGCATTATTAGATATATATTTTTTTTTTTTTTTTTTTTTTTTATAGTATTTTACCTGGAAGATATACTCAAAAATCATACAAATTTTGCCAAGGTTCCAGAAAGTTATTCCTTTTTCCTGTAGCTTGTACGTAGTTTTTAATCGATACGATATCGGTATATTCGTGAGAGTTGTTCTAGGAATGGAAGAGGAGCATGCGCCTTACTAATCAAGAGATAATCCACCATTAAAAAATAAATCTTTTCCTAATATCTAGGTACAAAAACATTGTTGATATAATATAGATGATGAGAGACTGAAGTAGGATATGTAATAATCAGATATAGTATTAATATAAGATATATATATATATATATATATATATATATCTATATAATATGTGATAGATATATATATATATATACGTAATATGAAGTGGAGTACCTTGATATGATAGAATAAATATAAAGATACAGTATGGATAGGGGTTAACGATAGCAGATGAAGATAGAGATAGAGATGAATTATGAGATTTTGTACATCTACATTAATATACCGACTTATATAAGAAAGAAGATATATATAGTGATAGTGGTGTAAGTAAGAATAGAGATATATATATAGATGAAGATGCAGTCTTAGCTTGCTGCTCATCAAGGATGAAAACCATATTGCTTGCTGGTACAGTCAGTACCTTACCATCTAGATGAGATAGAAGATATTAGGTAGAATGAGATATAGAGTGAAGTAAGATTTATATAATGAAACCTTTAGGATGTGCCAGAGATGAGGAGAGAGAGAGAGAGAGATGTAAAAGAAACAATTGTGAGCTACCTTAATTTCTCGCTTAATATACTTTCGGTAAAATAGAATAATTTCAATTATGAAAACAGAGCGCCAAGTTTGCAGTCTTTGGATTAAATTTATACCTGCCTTGAATCATATCTCTTCTCTCTCACATGATATGAGCACACTCTAAGTGTTGATAGAATAGCCACTTTTTGAGGCCTCACGTATTTATTTATTACTTGCTTATGGCTTGCACAGTACGCCTGAGTTAGAGAAAATTTTGGAACTATTCCTCTTTCCTATAAATATTTGATAGAAAAGTTTATTCATATCTCAAGATACTAGTCGTTAAATTAATTGATCCTGAGTGAAGCTATTTTAATATACCTGTATCATCGTAATTAGACATTTCTCATATAATCACTATAAAAAATTTTTTTGTAAAATAAAAAGCAGAGAGGAATAAAAAATTTTTTTTGCGCAGATCTGTTTCTGGCATACTTAACTAAACTATAAATAGTTATTGAATAATTAGTTCTAAAATGTCCACTTTATCCATTATTTAAAACCGTATTATCTGTAGTTATTTTCTTCTATTAATTTTAATATAGTTTTGTATACTTCTCCGTTTATAATTTTATAATTTATATAATAAATATTGAATATATTATAACATTATAAAATAGACATTTTCCTAGATAAAAATTTAATTGCAATTTTATATTTGGAAATAATATTTAACTTTTCCGATAATAATTACGTGTTACTTGATTTTTCATGTATCCAAACATTTCACAAATGTGAGTCAAAGCTATTTGCTGAGAGTAGAAGTAACACAATAGGCATCTTTTGTACAAAAAATAAAATATATATATTATATTATATATATATATATAAATATATATATATATATAATATATTAATATAATATATAATATATATTATATATATTAATTAATATTATATATATATATATTATATATATAATATATCATTATAGATATATATATATATTATATTTAATAATATAGTAAATAATATCTTTTAATATATATTAAATATTATATATATATATATATATATTAATATATATATATAATATATTATATTATATATAATTATAATATATATATATATATATTATATATATTATAAATAATATATATAATATAATATATATATTAATAATATAATATATTATATATATATATATATGATATATATATATATAATATATATATAAGTATTATATATATATATATATATAATTAATTAATATAATTAATAATTAATATATATTAATACTAGTAATTTATATATAATATTAACAATATTATAAATATTATTATTAGATATTATAATATATTATATATATATTTAATATATATTATGATAATATCTTAATATTATATTCATATTCATTAATTAATATGAATATTATATATTATATATACCTATAATAGATATTATATAATATATATATAAATATATATATATTATATTATTAAAATAATATATAATATATTATAATATATTAAAAGTATATATTAATATATATATAAGTAGATATTAGTATATAAATTATATATTATATATATATATATATATATATTTAATATATTATTTATTGATATATATAAATATATATATATTATATTAAATATATATAATTTAATGATTATATAATATATATATTAATATATGTATATGTCAAGCTAGTACCTATGTGATAGTAATATAGCCATCATGATTTATCTTGTAATAAAATAGTATAAATACTTTATTTAATGCTTACAGTTATATAAAACAATATAACACATTTGTCTGGATAAGATCGTATGGTCTACAATTTATAAGTGATGTGATAGTAAATAATTAGTTAATAAAAAAAAATAAAATTAATAAAAATAATATATATAGTATATATATATATTATATTATATATATATAAAATATAATATTATTATCAAAAAACAACAATAACTACAGCGAAAATAAGGATATACTATTATTTTTGTGTAATATCTCATGGATATAAATTTTCACATAGTAGTAAATATTGTAAATAATAAATTAAAAATAATAAAATAAAAATTTATTGACTTTAATAATAATTTATAGAAATTATAATTGTAAAGGAACCTTAATATCTTAGATCAATAATAGAGTACACTAATTTTATATTGTGTTATCTACCGTTATAAATATAAATAATATTATAATACTTTCTATAAATTTTGTTTTTTACTTTATTTTACTAAAGAAGTCACACCAAGGTAATATATAATTTATACTCGCCCCGATTGCAGGATATATATAGATAGTAAGTCTCGGGATATCTCTCTGGTCACTTCAGGGATAACTACTCAGTATAAGGGTGTATTAATTTCTCACCTCCCCCTCCGGTGAGGGTGTATCTCCGGAATCCCGCTCTTTGAGTAATTTTATGTGATATGTGTCTGCGGGGTTCCTCCTAGCCCCTTCCCTACGGTGATATGGAATAATATAACATCACCCCATAAGTGCCCCGTCGGGCTCGAGCCTACTATAGTGTGTCACGTAGTATAATAAACAAAATAATTTAAATAGAACAGTCTATTACTTTTAACGAGAAATACAAATAAACAAAGGTCTCTAAATAGTCATTTTAATCATATTACTATAATTAATTAACAATAATTTTTATATTTTTATATTTTTATTTTAAATATTTTCTTATGAGTAGAATATATTTTACCAGATCAAAAATTGATATTCACTTTACGCTGTAGCTATTGTAGTTTTTAATATAGAATTAGTATATGTTGTTTACATGTATCATTTTTTTCTTATCTCAGTTAATATATATCTCTAGCTAATTTTTCTCTTGCTTTCCTCTAGAATTCATCATAATTGGTCCAGTTTTTTTTGCCGATTATCATTTGCCGGAATAATCTCTGAAGACAATATGAAGAAATTGTTCTTGCGATTTATAATAACAAGTTGAGTTAGCTAATTACATGTTTTTAAGATTTTACATATAATACGAGGATTAATTCCTAAGATAGCTGGTAGCCATACTATATTATATAATAATATATATTAATATATATAATAAATATATATATAATATAATATATATAGATATATATAACTATATAATTATAATATATATAAATATATATATTTAAATAATATATAGTATATAATAATATATATATATATATATATATATAATATAATTATTATGGCATGTTACTAACTGCCCACACGGAACGAACTCGGTAGATTCAAATAAAAAAATTCACATGGTTAGCAGATCTATAATACATAAATAGAGTTCTTAGAGTTCGTAATGATATTATATTTATTTTTTTACCTTAATTTAGGCTGAAATTAATAGATTATATATATTATTTTAGGATTAAAAGGTACACCGCAATGTAGGGGCTCGAGCCGACAGGGCAGAACTACAGGGGTAGGTGAACCGTTTTCCTAATACCTACTCGTAAGGGAGTGGCGGATATAAGGAAATACCCCTGACGATCATCACCAAAGTATCACAATAAGTACCAGGAGGGTTCGAACCTCCCGGATGGGGAGAGGAAATCAGTCCTACCCTGAGTCCCCGGAGGCCGAGAGACCCGTGATTAGCCTGCTCATCGCTGCGGCTATTACCCTTGGGTATTCATTTAGTTAAAATAAACAATAATAACAAAACTATACTAGAAAATCTATTTATTTATAACGCTGTAAAAACGTATTAAAAAAGAAGTCTTATATAGCTTTCTCACTATATTACTATAATTGAATTAACAATAATTTTTTTTTATTTTTTTTATACATATTCCTTACTAAAATTTTACCCAGCCTTTCAAAATGTATTTCTATTGTTTTGCCGTAGGCTATTACTATGTTTGATGAATTATTTTTTTTTTTTTTCTTTGTCATTTTTCGTAACCCTATAAACCCTATTATTAATGTATCAATTAGCCAATGGCAAACTCTAAAAATATTTTTTTTTAATCCGCTTGCTCCCGTTCCATGATGTGGGCGCTAAGTAATAACTTTATTACTCATATATAAGTAATATAGTATATATAATATATAGTAATATATATATATAATTATAATATATATATATATAATATATTAATATTATTGAATAAATAAACTTCAGAAAAAATATACAAATGCTATAAATAGTAACTATACATATTAATTAAAAATTTTTATATCAATGTAAAGATATCCGAGACATAAGTAACGGACTAAAACTAACGGATGAGGAAAAATTAATAACGGGAATTCATTCGGTGAATTGACCTTACATAGAAAATTAATATATATAATAATTAGTGTTCGGTTACTATTCAAAAATAACTACATATCGTAAGTGAAACGGTACATGTAACAGATCGTGCCCACTCTTACTTACATATATTAATTATATACTCCATTATATTATGGTACTATATATTAATATGTAGGTTAATTTATATTTATATATTACTAACACTATCATTTCTTATTAATTTCGTATTATTACATTAATATTTCAATAATTCATCCTACTCAAGGACTAATAATCTTAAGTACATACTCTCACTATCACTCTGTGCTCCACCCATATTGATCGAGATTATCATGGCACCTTCTAATGGTGATAAAAACTCGAATCCTCGTCTCTCAGTACAGTGACCCTATCGTAAGAAAAAGTACTCCTTTCTTACATACGCGGTAATACGCTAACTGATGAATTGATGGACCGCGAGATAAATAAAATTTTATACCTATATATACCACATAATCGTTAATTCCTACTCGTGATAGAATATACGCTAAGGAGTGGATACGACTTAAGGAGTACGGTTAATATATATATATATAATATATATATTAGTAGTAGTTTTAGTAGTTATGACTGCTCAATATTAACTGTATAACCTATTTAATATTCCTAGTCCAGGAGTAGTATACTTGCATGAGATGACATGCCTTGGAGAGATAATATAGTATGATTATCGCTCTCACTCAGTAAAGTAGCTTGTACCTATTCTATATATAATTCTTTCTGATCGATAATATATTGTTATATATATATATATAATTAGTATAATATCAGTTTTATTATATCCTTTGATATATTATTTTAATTCAGTAAATGATAAATAGATATACTCAGGAAGATAAGACGTTAATAGTGAAGTATATATAAACTGTAGTAATATATATATTTAGATAATAGGCAAATTATATATATATTATAATTTACTTCGCTCACTGTTTATATTAATAGTAATTTAAGTAAAATACTATAGTAATAAAATAATTATGATATAATAGTTATATATATATATATATATATATATATATATAGTGCTGTGTTTATGTTAATAAAATGTTAATATAATATACTATTTGTATATATGTGTAGAAAGAATTAGAGGGAGTATATAGTGATATTAGAGAGGTTTGACAATTGTACTGTTATTAGTAGATATGATTGACTTTGTATATGAGTTATATATATAGTAATTGCATATGATATATGAACTATGATGTGTGTAGTGTAAGTTACTTAGTGAATTTTAAAGGTATAAATAGTTTAAAGATTTGAAATATAATACAAAAATTATTGAGTATTGGTATATACATATATATATATCCATCTTAGATATATGTAGTTTAATATGTGAGTGAGTTTGATACAATAGATATGAGTTGCGATATATATTTATGTATATATTAGATGTACACTCACTCGGGAACCAGCAGAGTTTTATTCCTGCGAAAGTTCCACGTTATGTGTATGCCGGAACTTATTCGACTTCCTCACATCGCTTACATATTCTCTGAAAAAGATAGAGTGGGTCCATATCTAGTTTGCTTTTGCCAGGCCAAGTATGCCCAACCTATTCCTCTACACTATAATTATGATATATAAATTCTTAAATAACTCATTTGCATTCTCGAATCTCCTGCACTATCATAAACGCAAACTGTAACGCTTTATTGAGATCACCTCATCTTCAAACTCGGATATCGAATGGTTTTATCTGTGTCTGATTATGGTCTTATCTAAGAGTTTCATTCGTGAACCACTCTCTCTCAATTATATTTCGGGAATAATGTGTGTCACAGATATCCTGCCCTTGATCATAGAGTTGAGCCGAGAAATAAAATCCTCCACGCAAACACGTAATATACAATAACAGATAAGACTTGACAAATATACTACTCGAGAAAAAAAATATACAAAAGATGGACTATTATCTAAAAAAGTTGTAAGGGAATTTTGATATTTGACCCCATTCTGAGGTGATATAGATAGAGAATGTGTTTCAGCAAAACCATTAACCACCTTACATCTTTATCTCCCTACACCTAGACAACAAAAAATTCTTAACTAATTTTTTCTTCTTCTGTTTATCCGATCTGCATGATATATTTTTCAAGACCCTTTGTGTGATGAGACGGCATGAATTAGTCACAGAGTTTCTGCTTAGATAGTTGTGCTGTACGGTCATATGTCTAAGTAGTGTGCTTGGGGACAATCTCTGTGCTCTCGCAACAAATTTTCCAAAAAAACTTTATTATCAATATGTCACTTTTTCAAATATTTTAACGTTCGAAAAGGGAAATATTGATATTTTTTTTCTACTTATCCGATAAACATCAAATTTTCAGGGGCTTGTATAGCCTCGGGCAAGATACACCTTTGTTACGTAAATATTTTTTTTTGTATACACAAACAGAAAAATTTTAAAACATTTCCCAACATTTGGTTCTTGCAGTAATTCCAGCAAGAAAAAAGCAACACTTCTGCAATATAGGCAAATACGAAATTATATTAAAGTAGAGAAAGAATGATGTACATTCCGCCACACTAACAATCTCGCCTAGAAGAAATTTCATGCTAGATCGTAATAGGGAATGAGGAAAAAGTAAATATGCACCAAGCGTTTCAATTTCATAGAATTCCTTATGAGCCTAAATAGACTTACGATCTCTTGTATACAGACACCAGATATCGTAAATCGAGATATGGGTCAAATATCAAAATTCCCCTGCTTCACTTTCTAGATACTCTAAGCACACTAAACAACGCAAAAAATTATCAAGTAGTTAAGTCATTCTAGAAAATAGTTTGCAAGAAATTTCGACAAATGTCAGACACAGTACAATTATCAAAATTAGACAATAATACACCATAACTGATTATACTATAGATAAACTGCGAAAAGAGCAAACCTTCAGAATACGACGTATAAATAGATCCGTGCTCACAAGCTTAGACTCACTAATATTACAGAAGTTTGCTCAGTTCATGTGCGTACGTATAGCTCTAAAAGCACCGTTGTGTTTTGAGATAGACTGTCTCGAAATAGTTACAATGTGTTCTCCATTTTAGGTGGTATGGTAAAATAAGAATTCAAGATTAGCTTGTAGAAGTGATCTAAAGATATCTAGAACCCAGCGAGACTCGAGTAGAGAGAGATTAACTCGATAAAGAAGATAGGTCTACTCTAGAAGTATTGGCATCTAGTCATAATACTTAGTTCTTGAGAACGTGTGTGCTAGAGCGAAAATGTATGGACTACGAGGACTCTGTGTAGAGTTGATGGTTTTTTAATTAGAGATAAAGTTTAGATTAGTATTAGTAAAATCACGAAAAGCTATGAACCTACATTGAAATGTACTCCACGGGTCTTCAAAAGATTAAAAAGCTTTTTTTCAATAAGCGCAGTTCGATCAAAAAAAAAGAGTATATTATATTTGCGATGCAGTAATTTCGGAAAGTATTATAAGACGCAAAGATAATCGTGTGTAGAATGCAATACAGAGTTGGGAGCAAGAATTTATATAGTTGAAAAAATGAAGACTAATCATTGATTCTCGGAGGTAGCAACGCGATAAATAGAAGTGAATAGAGTAGAGGAAGAGAAATAAAATAATTACCATTCGTAACATCTAGTCTCTCTCTTCGCGTCGTACTTCATCTACTCTCTCTCTCGTCTCTGACTGCTCTCGTCTCATACGATCATCTTCTCTCTTGCTCTCGCATACTCTCACTTACTTCTGACGTATACAGACTCTCTCGTCTCTGCTCTCCAAGCTCTAAAACGATGCATTTCTCGTTGTTGGATATGTGCTGAGCACAATGATCGAAATAAAGCATAAATATTCAGAAGGCATTGACTGATAGGACGTTCCATATGGTACAAAAATGTACGAGCAAAAGTACTCGGTCACGTAATGCGTAAAGATTTTATATGATGGCGCTCCAACGCAAACCGTTAAGTTAATCTCTCGTTTCAATTCTCTTAAAAGACGGTGGACAATATAATCCAAACTTGCGTGTTCATAGAATTTAAGACAGTTCTGTTCCAATATATTATTCACATATAGACCTCTGATGAGAGTACTCACTACTGATAAAGCCGTATATTAATAGCATTGTGAATTGATTTACCAGTATTAATTAGATCTAAAATGAGAGTTAGTAGAATACATATTAGATCAGTAGTTAAAATATCAGAGTTTGTTCCATTATTTGTCATAATAAAATAGTGAGTATATAGACCTAGTGTGCGAGCATATCAACACTGAGGGAATATAAGTGCTTAGTATACTGATATATATTAGGCTAATATAATTATGAGTGTACCAGGGCTAGGTTTATTTACATACAGGAAGAGTATACAACACTTTATCTCTCACACTATAAATCACTATATATATATAGGTGAGATATGCCATTCTCTTAGCTAAAATACTCACTATACTATATTACCATAATAGCATCACATATTAGAGTATCTTAAGGCCATTTAGCATAACTACCCGTTTATACATAATTGAAACACTATAGTGCAATATGGCATTATTAGATCATAGTGAAGAGTAGATAAGTAAATATGGAATATTTATATATGATAAATATCTAGTTAAGTAGGTATGTAGTGAGAGATAAAAAATTAGG
>JABUQX010021845.1:0-17548 GCA_015478945.1 Trachelipus rathkii
ATCGCGGCAAGGTGTGGTAGTATGTGCTCGCATTCCTTGTTTCTGGGTTCATATTCTGTGTTAAGTATGTAATTGTGTGAAGTCTTACTCGCTACCTTGTTTTTTATTTTTTTTGTCCAGCTATCATTATGGGTTTTTCGTCCATAACTTTTATTGGTTTCATGACTCTTATTCCTATTCATGAAAGATAGTTTATGCGGCGGTGTCTTGAGTTCCTAGCTCTTTAAATTAATAAGTATTTCTCCCTTCCTCAGACAGTTCAGGGTTAGGGGTGTTTGCTATGGGGAGTGTTTCCGCTGCCACGCATGTTCACGTTTGCTAGTTCTTCTTTCTGCCTTGTTCTTGACGTAGCCACAGACGTCACCATTTGTCGAAGGCCGCATAAATTCCATTGTGCGAAATGAACTGTCATGGAGAAAAGAACCTTTTTTTGAACACGACGGGAGTTTCTATTTGTTTCAATGGTTTCTTCTCTGATTTTTGACGAGTAGAGGGTTTGCGAAGTCCGGTCCCAAATTTATAGGAAATAAATCGGTTGGGGATATATATGTTTGGGGTTTCCTTGCTTAGCAGTCTATATTCTGAGATATAGAGAGTCCTCCCCCAGAACCAATTTAATCTGCACAGCCACTGCATAGGGCGGATTATGGGTAGAGCACATATTTAAGGGGGCTGAGATGACGTCTCCCTGGAAAATTTCCTGGCGGTTTAATTTGTTTAGCTTCTTCTATTGTTCCGCAAAGTTCCTTCTTCATATGGATATTATATTGAACTTTTCGCATCATTCTTCATTGTGGGGCTATTGTCGGAGTGGAGAGCTATAATTTCAGGGCTAGGATTTTATATAAATTTTTAAAACTTCCTCATGATGCAATTGTGAGGCGACCATCTATCGGTAGGCCTTTTTTTATTAGTTCTATCCATACCATACGTAGGTGTTCTTGGGCCCTTCGATTCTACGTTCCGAATTTCTTCTGTACTATCATTTTGTTTTATGAGTAAATGGGTCTTAGGTTCCATAACTATATTTTATGTACGACCACAATCTCACTTGTTGTTCTTCGGCTTTTATAGGATGTTAGAGTGTTATCACAGTATGTCCTCTGGAATCCTGTTTTGCCGGACACACCTCCCGCTAAATGACCTTTATATACAGTTGGCAGACACGTGATGGGTCTAATACTTTTCGTGGTCTCCTGGGGTTTCTGTTTCGGTTTTCTGGGTCAGCACATGTTTCTCCAGTTGTTAAGCCAGGCCACTGAGGAATCTCTTCTGCTTCCATTTATTCGATTCGTATTAGTAGGACAGGCGTAAGCGGTTCCAATATGTGGTTCTTTATTTTCTTGCGTTAGCCATAGTCATGTTTGAATCTCTGATCTGGTCCAGGTGTTTTCCAGTTGCTACTCTTTTTAATTACATTTTCAATCCCTTTTTTTTGTAATTGCAACATGTTCCATTTGTTCGATATTAATTGTTTCTTGGTTATTCTTTATTTGCTCTAGCCATTCTGCTGGATTATTAAACATTCTTTCATCTTCATAGATTCCTTTCCAGAATCTATCCACTTCCTCTTTGGGAGGAGGGTTTGACACTTTTATGGAATCATTTCGCCTTTAGTAGTTCTCTATAGAACCTTCCCTGATCCTCTTTAAACATTTGATTTTGTTTTTTCTCTTTATCTCTCTTATCATACCTTTTAATCTTATTAGCCTTTGCTATTATTAACATCTTTCTACTTGCAAAGGCCCGAGTTATTTGGTTCCTCTGTACTATGTTTTCTCTCCTTAGTATATTGGTTTGTTTAACTCTTCTTTATAGTTTGTTCTGGATTGTTACCTATCACCACGCTCGGTAAGCATTCTACTATCGATACCTCTTGTTCTTAGTTTACTTACTCTGCTGGTTTAGTCCTAGTAGTGTTCCAAACGGTGGGTATCTCTCTTCCTTGTCTGTTGGTGCTTTTTTTTTCCTGCTTTTCTTTGGTTTTGATTACTGTTAGCTTTCATAATAGTCCGCTACTGCCCTGGCATACTGCATAATTATTATCTATTTAACCTTCAAGTTCAAACTACAGATTGGCGTGGGCATAAGATCTTTGGTAGGTACCGTTATCTGCTATCGCTGGAGGTATATTCTGCCATTTGAAAAACCATGTGTGTCCGATGGTTTTTTAATTTGTCATCTTGTCCTGCTATCCCTTTCTGAGTGGTCTTCAATGCTCTGTATGTGTTTGCGATATTTTTATCAGCATTTCCTCCTCTGAGCAAGATTCCCTTCGTTGCCTGTTTGGATCATGTCATTATTTCATTCAATCGAGTTCCCATTCTCTCTGTCTAAGTTGTTCAGTTTCTTCTGTTGTATTTAATCCGGTCAGTTTTTTATAGGCTTCGGGCATGGCCTAAGTTTTTCTGGATCGGTTTTCCATTCGGTGCGTCATGGATGTTTGCTGCGTAACGGAACTTTGCGTTTTTCTGGATCAAAGCAGGTTTTCTGATTACACTCATAGACACACTCAGACACATCGGTTAAATAATTTTGTATATTTGGATGGTCGTAATGCACTGTGTAATCTTATAAGCTTCCTTTGCGATTACACTCATAGTCACAGCTCAGGAACATGTAACTTAACTTTGTTAATATTTTGATGCGTGAATGCATGTGTAATGCTTTAAGCTTCCTTTTGTTAACTTACATGCTCATAAGTCACACTCAGAACATTTATATTATTTTGTGATGCGTAAGCATGGGTGGTGTTCTTTATAACTATATTTTGATTGAAAATGTAAAGAAACTGACTTCAGCAACATTTACATAATTTCATATTTTGAGTGGGCGTAAAGCCTGGTGTGATCTTATACGTCTTCTTTTCTTCAATTAGCAACTCATAGTCACACTCAGAACATTTAAATAATTTTGATATCTTTGATGCGTCTAAAGCATGTCGTGCATCTTAGAGCTTCCCTTTGTGATTACATCTCAAGTCACACTCAAGAACATTTAACATACATTTTAATATTGTGTGATGCGTAAGGGCAAGTGTATTTTTAAGCCTCCTTTGTGGTTACACTCATACTCACACTCAGAAACATTTAATTAATGTTATTATTTTGATGCCGTTAATGCATGGTGGTTCTTTTAAGCGATCTTTTCGATTTTACAACTCATCGACACACTTTCAGGGAAGGCATTTTAAGATAATTTTTATATTTTGTGATAATGCCCCTTTTGCCTCCCCTTGAAAAGAGTAAATTTCGGATTATACTCATAGCACACACATAGGAACATGTGTAAATAAATTTTTCAAACCCCCTCAACTAGCATCTTGTAATGTTAGTATGTTTACTCTAAATTTTCACAACCACCTTTTTTAAACTTTCTTTCATCTGACATTGTATTTATTTATTTAAATTATTTATTTATTTATTTATTTATTTATTTATTTATTTGATTATATATTCATTCACTCATTCATTCAAATTGCCTATTTTTGCCATTATAAAATAAAAAATTTGCATATCCATTGTCACCATAGTTCATCCTCCGTTACTTTCTCACGCACATACGGATATACACATCTATTATCTATCTATCCATCTATCTATCTACTATCGATCTATATCTATCTAGCGAGCTATCTATCTAACAACGATCATCTCTATCACAGCTACTACTACTACACATCTATCTACTATCTATCATCACACCTACTAACTATCACGATCTATCTATCATATCACATCACTATCATCTATCATCTATCTATCATCCATCTATCTATCTATCTATCTATCTATCTATCTGTTAAAGATTTTAGCACAAGTATTTGAAGACTGAAGCCATTTACAAACACGACTTTTAAACTGTAAGTTTCATTATAATTCAAAGTTCAAAACAAACATTTGTATATGAAAACTGAAACATAATTGCAAAATATCTTCTGGAAAATAAGAACTATACAAATGACATTTGCAAATGAATTTGAATAATCACATAATTATCTCCAGAACAATCTTTACAATTTTTTATTTTAATTCCCATTTCATTGCTGAATGCGTTCTTTGAAAAAAAAAATATTTCCAATTTATCTTATAATAATTAGTAAATTCTAGAGGCTTGAGACGCTTTCAAAATGAATTATATCTTAAAATTTCAATAGACACATGGGTTCTAGACCGATGTTTGAGTACAAGTTATAACGATAAGTAAAGTTATAATATGTTTCGTGCAATACCATATGACAGATTGCTGAATTAAAAGTAAGAATCTGAGCTGCTATTCAACAAATTAATATGAAAATGCTGGTGCGTTCATGGCAGAATTTGGAATATCGACTGGAGGTTTTGAGAATCACTAATGGTGCTCATATTGAATGTTTGTAACATTTAATGTGAAACAAACTTTAAATAATAAAAATTCTAAATACGTTTGATTCAAACTCCTTGGTTTGCCCATAATATATTTATGCTATGAGGAAACTGTCCAGATAATTCAGGAGAAAAAAAATCATTTCAAATTACAAGTATAACAAACATTTTTGAGAGGAAAAGGGCAGCTACGGTTACGATTAAATCCATGAACCAATATAAAGTTTCATATAAAATATTTTATATTAATCAATTATATTAATCAGAAATCACGATAGAGACCTATACATACATACATACATACAACATACATACAATACATACATACATACAACATACATACATAAATACATACATACATACCTATACATACATACATACATACATACATACATACATACATACATACATACATACATACATACATACATACATACATACATACATACTTTCTTACGGAGAGTAGATTGTGGGTACTGGAGAAAGTTGTAGCCTGTAGGAAATCTTGCTAAAAAATTTATTCAAAAATCGAATGTCGTAAAATATCTATAAATAGGTATAGCACGACATAAATTTTTGTAAACTGGGGACCTTGTGGTGTCTGTATAATTCGAGTTTTTTACAATACCGCTGTGGGAGGCAACGGGGTATTAAAAAAGGTCAGAGAAAAACATACCAAGCATGTAGTAAATATGAAAAATTCGTTTTACAATAAGAATATAAATATATATATAATATCAAATATAATAATAATATAAATATAATAATATATAAATATAGTATATAATATATATATAAGTATATAATTATAGAAGTAAATATAATCATATATAAACGCGCGCATTATATATATATGACCAATGAGTTCAGCACTGAAAATAGCTTTTTATCTTCAGATTTAGTAATTAGGACACTAGCATTAATCTTAATGCATGAAAAAGCAACAATATAAATGAAAAGTCATAAAAATTAATAATAAAAGTAAGCAAAAACCATTTGCATGAGAAAGAAAACGCGATTAGTGCTAATCGTTGAAAAATTCAAGGTAGAGGGTAAATATTTTGAGTAAAAACGTTCCTATGTTTTGTTATTTTAATATAGAACTCTGTATCACTACAAAACATACAAACATGAACTAGAGGGCAGTAAAAAACCAACAGCTATATCGATTCGACGAGCAGTAAATCGACCTAATTCATGGATCTACTGCCGGTAGGCAATGTCTCTTTTCAGGTAAATTTGGGGGGCACACAGAAAACTTCGCAGTCTCACGCCAAACATACGATGCGAAATAAGTACGATATTAAGAAAGATTAATTTTTTTTTTTAGTTTTGATCTTTTTTGTTCGCTTTTAATTATGTCAATCGGACGAATAAACAGTAATAAAAAAAAAAAAGTAAAAAAAATAACGCGCAATAAAAAAAGTCCCCCCGTGCCCCCGGCATGGGAAAAAACCCTCGAAAAATCAAAATATATATATAATATATAAATATATATAATAGATAATATAAATATATAATAATAATAATATATAACTATATATATATAAATTATAAAAATATATAATAAATAAACATAACATAAGAAGCAAAATTTAAAAAACATTCATATATCTTCCCCAGTATATAATATATAATATATATATATATAAGAATATAATATATTATATAATAATAATATATAAATAATATAAATAAATAATAATATATATATAATATATATAATATATATATATATATAAATATAAATATAAAATAATATATATATATATAATATATATATAATATAATAATAAAATATATAAGAAAAGAAAGAATAAAAATAGAAAATGATGCGAATAAAATCCCTTCTGAGAGAGAAGTCGAGGAAGAAGAGAGAGAAAGAGAGAGAAGAGAAGAGAGAGAGAGAGAGGAGAAGAGAAGAAGAAGAGAGAGAGAGAAGAGATGACATTAGGAAAATCCTTTCTTGAAGAGGAAGTAAGAAGAATGAAGAAGGATCCCATGTTCTATTGGCTGATGTCAGTTATATATTTTTTAACAACAAAAAAGAATAATTAACATCTATTAAATTACCTTTTGTCTGCCGACATGATTTTAACACTACAAACCTTCTTATTTGTTCATACGTTGTATGTCAGTTGTAATAGTAAAGTATAGTAGTATAGTACAGAAAAGTAAAGAAAATTGACTCTCTTGTAGAGAATGATTTAGAAGCAAATAGCATTTTGGGACTTAACCTTACATACCTAAAAAGCTAAAAATTTAAAAAAAAAATTGTATTCATTTTCAAATTCAGTGAATTTACTAAAATATTTGCATGATGAAAATATATATAATAAAGTATATATAGATATTATATATAGTATATAGATATATATATATATAATATATATATAATAATAATATATATATATATATATATATATATACAGTATATAAATAATATAGATATAGATAATATATAATATATAATAATATATATATATAATATATATATAATAATATAATAATATATAAATATAATAATATATAATATAATAAGAATAATATCATATATATATATAAAAAATAATATATAATAAATAATATATCATAGTATATATATATATATAGAAGAATATAATATAATATATATATAATATATAATAAATAAATCCTCCGAATGGAATTCAAGGTCACGGGACTCGAAATACCTTCCTCATTTTTATTTAATCGGAATAATAAGAAATTAGAAATAAAATAATTAGGAAATAAACTTCAAAAAGCAGAAAAGAAAATTAATATACAAAAAATGCGCTCGCACATAAGTATTTAAATTACAGCACACACCTTACGATACAACAGCACACATACAACGTTAATATATATAATATATACTATAGTATAATATATATAGATAATATGAATATATTAAATAATAAATATTATATATATAATAATATAATAATAATATATATAAATATATATTGGATCGATGTTTATATTAGTCATAAAACCAGTTTGATTGACAAGAAAGACGTTATCTGCTGAAGATTATATATATATATAATAATAATAAATAAATATAATATATAATAATAAAGATATAAATAATATATATAAATATATAAATAAATAATCATATAAGTATAAAAAGGTCGTCTGTACATTCCGCCAATTTGCAAATACAAAGAATACAGATAAAGACAATGACTTTTAAAAACATAATTCGCTCCGTTCCTTCCCTCCCCCCCCCTCCATCTGTGAATTATGTAGCGTGTATAGATAATATATATATATAAATGAATAATAATATATATATAATTTAAATATAAATGTAATATATAATATATAATTATAATATATATATATTAAGTTAGTGATTGGACATTAGAAATTTTGTGCCGGATCCGATGGACGATGACGATAGAGCAAATTTTGCCGATGACTGATGCACGAGAGATGAGCGAGCGATGACATAATTGAGAAAAACTTATTTAAAAATTTGTTTTTCACCTTCTCTCTCTCCTCACTCCTCTCCTCTATAAAGTATATATAATATTAATATATACATATATAAAAAATATTTATATATATATATAATATATATATATATATATATAATATGATAAATATATATTTAAAAATATATATTATAAATATATAAATAATATAATATTATATAAAAATATATATAATATATAAATATAATATATATATATAATAAAGAAATAATATATAAATATAATAAATATATAAAGGAAACAGGGAACGTAATTTTCACTATCAAAGCTTATATGAAAAGTCATTGAAAAGCTTAAAGGAGTGGCAATGAGGAGACATCATGGCATATGCGGATAATTTGGCGGTGTGGAGTGAAAGTAGAGAGGGAATGGAAAGAATTACGCAATGTTTGCGCGAAAAAATTGGAGCAAAGGGGCTACAAATGAACACTGACGAAAAACTGAGGTTGATGAGGGTGACAGAGCAGGGGAGAAGGGTTGGAGATCAAGTGAATGGAGAAAGCTGGAAAATTAAAGAATTCAATACCTGGGGAAAATACAGAAGACGGAGGGTGTCATGGCAGAGATCCACGCATAGGATAAACAATAGAAGAGCGGCACAAGGCTGTGTCCTTGATGAAGATCATATAGTGGGATGTAAGGTGAAAAGAATATTACGAAAGAGGTAGCACCTATATGCTATAAACGGAGCATAGACATGGTACTGACAAAACTCTAAAAGACACAAACGTAGGATACAGGCAACGGAGTTGAAGATCTTGAGAGATAAACTGGAAAGATAAAAAGATAGAAAAGGAATGAAAGAGTAGAATGGAATCGAGTGACACCTATGTGAGGAGATAGATGTGCAAAACATCAGATGGTGGGACATTTGAAGGAATGCCAGGAAGACAGCTGGGCGAAGAAACGATGAAGTGGACGCCGGATGAAAAACCAAGGAAAGAAGAAAAGATAGAAGAGTCGTTGCAGAGATATTGATGAGATGCGGCTGCCTGCAGTGGTTGGAAATACAAGAAAGAAGAGACTGTGGAAGAACAGAGCTGAGTTAAGAAGCAGGCTGAGTTCGACTGACATGTCGTCGTTTTCTACAAGACCGATACAAGAACCGCTGGAGGACAGTATAATATAATAATAATATATATATAAATATATTATATATATATATATATTATATATATAATATAAATATATAACTATATATTATATATAAATATAATAGATAATAACAAAAAATATCAAATACCAAGATCTAAGACTTGAAGACAGAATCTCAGCGGGTTCAAGCCTCTCGAAATTATGTTAAGCAATCAAAATTTTTTAATTCCTTTAACTCATATAAATAATAATAATAATAAAAAAAAATAATATAAAAATTATCAAATAAAAATAAAATAATAAGAATAAAATATAATAATAATAAATAATAAAATGAATAATAATAAAATAAAATAATAATAACAAATACATAATAATAAAATAAAAAAATATAACAAGAATAAAATAAAAATAAATATAAAAAATTAGATATTAAAAAAAAAAAAAAAAATAAAAAAAAAATATAAAAAAAAATAATATTAATAATAAACAAAAGATAATAATAATAATAAAAACAAAAGATAATAAAATAAAAAATAAAATAATAAAATAAAATAATAATAATAATAAAATAATAATGAAAAAAAATAATAAAAGAATAGTTACAATTACAAAAGTAAAGAAAGAGATACATGTTGGCCGACGGATCTTAGTCAATGCGGCCCATACAGTAAAAAATATAGACCAGGACTTAAAGTAAGCCCAAGTGCAGGAAAAAATAGCAAATGCTTACCTCATAAAGGAATAATGATGGATGTAAATAAAGATTAAAAATAAGGAGGACGAATCGTGGAGCGGAGAGTCCAGTATTCCTCTTCAGCTAAATTTCTTCCCATGCATGCCTGTCCTACAACTAAATTCTTCTTTCCCATACTCCATGGTTCGAATCGTGCTATTCTCGCCATCAGCTAGAGACACGGCCATCGATGTGGGAAAATCTCGTTCTCCTATCACTCTCGCTATTCAGTCACAGAACACGTTGCAGGATACTCTCGACAGCAAGGCTTGGCTCACCAAAGAAATGGCGCTAACCTCCTGTCTCCATGACAAAATCTTCATCTCTAGCAACTTCGAAATCCTCCCTCCTCTTATTTCATCTGATCATTGTGTTGCTAATCTCCAAAAAAAGCTAATCCTCGTCCTTCCGGGCTCAACTATATCTCTCTTATTAGCAAACTCTAACACTCCCTCCCTCAGTGGAACTCTCACAGTCCAACCTAATCAGAAAAACGGAAACCGCTCTGATCCTCTAAACATCGGCTCCTGAACTCTCACTCTGTATAATCAAGACTAAACCCCCAACCACTCTAGATCATCTGAGAACCACTGCCGTCACAGTACGGCTCTCAGTGCAAAACAAGTCTACGGGCGAATATACATCCTATCTACCCATTTAGGTTTTAAACGCTCTAGGACACGGGGGAACTGGGTGTGGCGCTTGACATATCCAAAGCATTGACCGAGTATGGCACGTCTCTGCTGCTCCAAGCTCCCCTCTTTTTGAGTTTCCTCTTCTCTTGCCTAAGTATATCTAGCTTCTTCAATCTCTTCAATAATCGCTGTTTTTAATGGGCGACTTCTTCTTTCTCAATAGGGGTCCTCCAGGTTCTGTCTTATCTCGCTACTTATTCCTACTTCATTAATGACCTCACGCACCTCTAACCTAATTCCACCGTATTCCGAGACCACCCTCATCTTTAACTCATCAACACCCCCACTTACTTCTGAATGCTCTCGTCTTAACTAACTTCCGATTATCCGCTGATGATAGAAATAACTGTGAAATTCAACTTTAAAAAATCCAACTTTATAATCATCCTCTCCAAAATACCTCTAAACCCTTCCTCACGGTTCGTCGCTCTCCTGTCTACTATATAAACACTTGGCCTTAACAATAACAAAAAAAAATGCTTGGAAACCTCACATCACAATGGTGTCAGGCGGCTCAAGAACTGGAAGTTCTCCGTTAGACTGGAAGCCTTGTCCCCCTTCTCAGTCTCCCTAACAAGGTCCCATTCCCCATGTATAGTACTGGCCTCAATCTGGGAGGGGGGGCCTGGTCACCCCTTTGACAAGTCCGAGTCAACGGCAAAAGCTATAAACGGCTGTACTCCAGTCACTTGACCCTTATCTTGGGGCAGGCGATGTGGCTGTTATCCATCCAAGTTACCGCAGCGGGGAAGCTCGAGGAACTTTATCACTTCGTACCACCATCTTAACGACGCTTTCGAGCAACAAAGGTCGTATCTGCCGCACGAATATTATGTTACATTGGAACTCCAGGTAGTTGCTGGTGGTGCTTCCTTCTTCCCACCACCGTCAGTGTGGAATCTCTCCATCTCGTATTTCCTACGAATTTAAATCTCTCACATTTAGCGCTCTGGCCCATATGCAATTTGCGCAGAGGTGAACTTGAGAGTACTACATCCCCTCCTTGAATAGGCCTTGTATTTGGAGGTGACCAACTGTAAAAAAAAAATCACCTTAATTGGCAATAGTGCAAAATAAACTGAATCCCTAAAAACATTCGAATACCCAAAAAATCGACCTTTCACCCCTACCTTCAAATGGGATCATATGTCACAACCCACAAATTGACCTTTTCAAACTTAAATTTAACACTTAATTAAAACTCACACACACAAAATTCCCTCTCATTCCTTTACAGCAACACAAACACATTCACACCACACCACTCATTTCACCGTCTTTCATCTGTTCATCACCGGGAGCAGAACAAATGCCCTTTTCTAAAATAATCTCACACTCTCCCCATCCCGCAACAATTCTCTTGAACATTTCAATTACAATACGATCATACATTTTCGCCAAGATAGAAGGTAGCTTACGGCGATCACGACCCTCCCGAGGCAATGCACGCATCCTCAAAAGATAAGTGGTAGTAGCAGCCAGCCAACACCACCGTCCTAGTCCCTTTCACACCACGCAGACAATACATGGCACTTTTTTCTCCCTACACGTATGGATATAAGGGATAGGATGGAAAATGTTGTCTAGAAGAGGGTTGTGGATATAAGTATGTGTATATGTTGTCTGGAGGAAGAGTGTGGATATGAAACGCAATAACAGAAAAGCCGAACCATTAGCACTGAATGTCATACAACCAAAGCAACAAGGTAAATATAATAATATATAAATAATTATATATATTTATATAATATATATTAATAATATTAAAAGATTATATATATAATAACATATATAATATATAATATATAATATAATAAAGATATATATATAATAAAAAAATATAATAATTAAATATATATAAAAATAAATATAAAAAAAATATATAAAATATATACTAAGTTATATAAATATATATATAGCTAATATATATATATAATATATATATATATAATAATATATATATATATATATAATATAATAATTAAGTATATATCAATATATATAATTATATAAAAAACATTAAAAATTTAAATAATATAGTATAATTTTATAATATATTATATTTGATTATTATTTAATATTATATTATATTATAATATTATTATTATTATTTATAATATGATTATTATAATATAATATTATATAAGTATTATATAAATTATTATATTATATAATTATTAATATATTAATATATTATAATATTAATAATCGATTTAAAGTTATTCAAACATTCTTAAATTGTTTCAATAATCGGCTAAACATAATCGCGAATTTGCCGATCACGCCTACAGAACGATTAAAAAAATAGCCGATTTTGACGACACTGTACAAACGATGACACCAATAAATCGCATCACAATCATAATAAATATAAAATAGTATAATAATAATATAATAATAGATATATATATAATAATATATTATATATATATATATAATAGTATATATAATATATATATATATATATATAATAATAATATATATATATATATATATAATAATAGTATATTAATATAATATAATATATAATAATATCATAATCGCCAGGCTAAATGGGAAAAATTAAGGAAACGCCATTTTAGATTATATATTATTATATATATTTTATTTTATATTATTATATTATTGATTATTATATATTATTATATATATTATATTATTATATTATTAGTATTATAATATTAATTATATATCAGCGATGTTCGTGATCGATAAAATAAATATCAATAATATATATATTATTATATATTATTATTATAATATTATTATATAAAAGTTATATAATATTATATAATATGACGCTGTTACAATATCAGGGATGGCACCGGAAAAAATCATGAATAAATCACTATTTCACGGGATTTGCTCAAAAAAATCCTGATTTTTTTTTTGGCTTAGAAATAGACTATAATATATATATGTATAAATATATATATATAATATAATATAAAGATAATAAAAGATATAAATGCTCTTTGTGAATAATTAATTTTACTTCAATAGAAATAAAAAATTAAAAAAACATATAATCAGACCACTCTGCCAAATCTACACTATTAAACAAAGATCATTCAAACAGTTCTTTATTCTGGGAGAACAATTATCAATATGTACAAATAATCCGTACAAGTCTAACAATCTTTAGTGTCTAATTTAATTAGTCATAGGACATAGCCCATTTAGGAATTTGATTACATAGATGAATAAATCACTTCAAAATAATACTATAATCGAACTTAAAAAAAATTTGTGTTCTGACAATTAATTCGCGTGACATCACGAATACGATCTGAAAAATCCTTCTGATTAACATGATTAAAGAAAATAAATTCAATAAATCATCACGTGGTGTAATAAGACTATCACGAACTTTAAAAAGTTGTTTAAAACAATTAAATTCGCGGACTCACGAAATCCAAAAAACTCATTCAACCCAAAAAAAATTTTTTTTTTCTCAAAAAATCAAAAAGTCATCAACCTGATAAGTTGACAACCCTAACATCCGCATTATCATTATTTATATACTATGGTAGTAGTTTAATATCATATTTATAGTATTATATATTATTATACTATATTATTAATATATATTATATATATATATTATATAATATTAATATTATTATATATATTATTAATATTGTTACAATTATGTTCAATATTTAGGTCCAAGTTTGTAGAAAATAAAAAAATGATATGAATAAATCCGTACAAAAACTTGTCCCCCTCTCAAAAACGGCGAAAATATATATAAAATATATATAGAAATATAATATATTAATAATATATATATATAATAAATAAATAGTATATATCATAAATATATATACATAATATAATATATATATAAATATATATATATATAATATAATTATAGAATAGATTAATAATATATATCATAATTTATATAAGTAATATCTTTTTTATAAGATATAAATTATATATAATAGTATATATAATAAATAAATATATATTAATATAATATAAATATAATAATATATATAATATATAGTATACAAATATAATAACATATATATATATATAGTAATATAATATTTTAGCATATAATATAATATAATATATAATATATATAATATATATATAATAAAATAAATATATATATATAATAATAATAATAATATATATATAATAGAGGACTGTGAAAATAAATCACTGAATGTGAAAAAGGTGAAACTGAACAATCTGGACGCTGATAAAGGAAGCCTTGATAGCCTGTAATAGGTAGAATCAAAGTAGGAAAGAAGAATGTCAAAATTATGGTGAACTCAAGAGATGCAAGCGGTTAAAAATAAAAAAAAGCCTGGTTGAAAGTGCTAAGAGCCAAGACAGTCGAAAGAAAGGTGTTAAGAAATAAAAGAGGAAAAAGAAAAACAAAGTTAATTGAAGGAGAGAAAAAAAGAAGAGATAAATAAGCAGTTTGGATGGAGGATGAACGGGGATTTACAAGGGATATAACTCTCTGAAGAAATGCGAAAGGTAAGAAACAGTAAAGGAAATATTCAGGGGAAAAAATATAGGGGATACTTCGTACGTGAAAGTATCTATATATATATAACTATTCGAAAAATCGCAATAATATACTAGTATGAAGAAGGCTCGAATAGGAAGGTTGTGGTGGTGAGTAAGAAGAAAATTCATGGGGACTGTAATAAGAGGGAGAAGTAATCGACTAGAGGAAGAAGTTGAAGTCCTAAAATCGGCATATAGATGGAGTCGCGGGTGAAAGATCAAATGGACAAGATGAGTGACAGATAGAATATTTTAACAAGGGCTTATGAGGGTATATTCCGAAGGATTGGAGGAGAGCAAAATAGAGTACCTTTATATAAGGATAAGGGAATAAGGGTAACTGTAGCGAACCATACGGAATTTATTTAATGTTTCAGGAAAATATTTCAGGTAAGTTTTGCTTCATTTTCGGGTCGAGTGACAGAGACTGATGGCGAAGAGCAAAATGCATTATACAAGGAGAGATTTTAGATCAAATATAAATTTAGACCAAGATGAATGATAATACAAAGAAGAAAAAAACTATTTAAGGTTGTATACTTACAACAGCCTAATCGCACGATTAATAGAAAGCTCGTGCAGATGATGATTATATGTGTTGGTGTAGGCTGAATAGACCCATAGTAGGCGGACGAAAGTGGAAGCGGAGATTAATGAATTGAAAGTGAAGGCTTAATATATAGTGAATCAGACATAACTCATTCCATCTTAGTTCAATTGTATAGGAAGAGGTAATAAAGATAATTAGGGGGGGGAAGGTGTGAATGAAGGGAAAGGGAAAAAGGGGAGGTGACTGCTTATTTACCGATAATTGGTTTGGCGAACTTGAAGAGAGTTTGGAAGGAGGATTTAAAGGTTGGCAGGTGTGTAAAAGAGGGTTGAAAGTATTATGATTAAGAAAAAATCATGATCGGACGTGAGGAAGCGCGTAGAATCTTTGAGAGAGGTTATGAACAAGTATTTGTTGTTAAATATTAAGTATAATTGCATGCAACGTGTGTGTATGATTTTGGTCATGCTATAGACATTTTGATGGGAGAAGGTGGCCGCGCAATTAATCCTTGTGAATGCAAAAAACAATCTGGATAGCCCGCCAGGGTTTTGCAATGAGTATGTTTTTACCTGGTAAGAAGGGTGAAACCTGGTATCGAAAAAGAGGTAATTGAATAAGGAACACGTTCAGAGAAACAATCTGGGCTGTTCAGGTAGAATTAATAAAAATGAGCCATGAACGCATAAGAAGTTGTTTGAAGGCTTAATGAGAAAAAACGAGAGACATTGAGATTTTAGTCATATGGAAAAGAATGAGAAAGTTCATTGTACAAGGATGTATAGGGAGTGTGCGGAACGACAGACCGGAAACGAAAAAAGTGCAATGATCAGATAAGAAATGCATAAGGAAAGGAGTGAGTAGGGCAAGCGAGAAGAAAGGTGCAAATATAGTATGGCTAGTTGTAAAACAGTAGGTTGATGTTGGAAGCCGCCTGGTCCAAGATAAACCTAACGTTAGGCGAATACCACAGTGAGTGCCGTCGGCAAGTCTCGGGACCCTATGTGATTTTCTGAGCGACGAGGGGGGGGGCTCCTTTTCGACTACGTCATGTTATCACAACTTTTCGTCGGTGCTGCGCACCTACCCCAATCGAAAGGAGTAGGTGAAAATTAATATAGATATATAAATTAATATATATATATATAATAAATATATATATATATATATAAAATATAATATATATATTAATAAATACTATACTTGTAACATAGCGGCCACTTCAATTTTTCCATTGTCAAATTCAAAATTACCTTGGGACTGGGGGGCCTTTTATGTCAAGAGAAAATAATTTTTATGAAACAATAAAAGTATATAAAATATATATATAATATAAAGAATAAAATAATAATAATATATAATAAAAATAATATATAAATATATATATAAATATAAAAATATATATATAAATAATAAGCCATTTAGTTTTAGAAAAATATCTTTCTTAGTAAAAAAGAATGCAAGGAGAAATGTTACAATTGCAACTTGGAAAAATCGGAATGTCTCAGTCAAATCTCAATGGAGGCAAAGTACAGATAAATTGCTAGTCCCCGTTTTAACAACGAATACCCCCACCTAGACCGCAAGATGGGCAGATCGGTCTCTCGCACCCGCAATGACGGGGACCTCGTCCCCTCTGTCCCCTCGGCTCGAGGCCCCTAAAAAAATAATATAGAAAGCAGTAAAGTTAATAAAAAACTAAACAGTTCACGTTAAGCCACTTTTCGAAATTGAACCATGAAATGCAATAAATTAAATAATATATAGAGATATAAAGATATATATTATTTATTATATTATATAATATATAAATATAAATATATATATAATAATATATATATATACAACTATAATGATATATATAAATATATATATAAATATATATAATAAGTTAATATATATATATTTAATATATAATTAATAATAATATAATAATATTATAATATAAATATATATATATATATTATATATATATAGTATATAATATATATAATATATATAATATATAATATAGAATATTAATATATATATATTAAATTAAACTTATTCATTATATTAAGCCATTCGTATGACAA
>JABUQX010021846.1:0-17500 GCA_015478945.1 Trachelipus rathkii
CCGAACTAACCGACTTCTCTACTCTTTCTCATATCTTTCTTATAATCAGATTTTGATGATGAAATATATTTCTTCGTCAAAATCTAGAAAAATATATATTGAAAATTGCACACTGTCTTCCTCCGTAGAACGCGGGGGTTAGGTTCCTGAACCCCCGCGTTATGCGATATCGCGCTTATAACTTTAAACCCACTTGACTAAGATAAACTTTTAAGTCAGACTATTTTGTATTATAGTAAATTAAATAGCTTAGCCAGTATTTTATTTATCCTTATAATAATTGAATAAGTTTGCTATTATAATGTTACGTGCACAACACCATCCAAGCATATGTTTTTCCCTAGTTCTTGTGTAGGATATTTTTACATTACAGTACCGTACTCTACATATCTTAAAATGAGCAAAAAGTTTTTTTTTGTTTTTATATGAAAAAATATACAATTAAAACTTTTTAAAAATTTGGAGATTAAATTTTTATATATTTATGAAAGTATGGAGACTTAATATTAAAATTTTAAAGTTTAGCATTGAGCACAAAAATAGTTTTTCTTTTCAAAATTGTAAATGAAGTTGAAGGTGTAAGAGATGAGCAGTCCAGTAATCTGTAGTTGAATTGACTGCTTTCTTGAGAATCATCGTTATCGTATTGACGGCTTTTGCCTTTTAGCTCACCAATATTCTTTTTTTTTTCTTTTTCATATTCATTATTCATCACATATGTATGTGATTTTTATTTTATTTTTTGCAATTTTAATTTAATTTTTATCTTTTAACATATGTGCATTACAGAATTTTAATTTTAATTTTTGTAAATTTTTGTTGAAAATTTTTAAATTTGTTTTTTTCCTTTTTTTTTATCTTTTTGCCAACTGCGGTATATAGAAAGATCGCGTTCTATAAGACCCCGTTCTACGAGGGCGGACTGTGATGAACGGGTTGTGGATATTTTAATATTTTTGAGATTTTTTAATTTTTTTTTATTTTTAGACACAAATTGCTTTTTTAAGTTTATTATTTTTTATAAAATTATTATAAACCTATTATTGCCTACGTTAATATAAGGTTTGGTAAATATATATATTTAGTTTAATTAGTTATTTAATATTATTATATATATTATATATGATATATTATATATATTAAGATATATATATATATATATAATATATATATATAATATATATATATATTTATACTATTATATAAATATATTGGAGGACTCTCACACAATAACTGTTTTGTAACTATTTCAGTCCAATTTTAGTTTTCTTTATTAAAATGACTGAAACAACTTTTGATGAAATTTACCTTATTATGTAGATGAAATATACTTTACATTAATTAGGCGGTAGCTAGAAGTTTTTATATTAATTTTAGAAAACCAGGTTTATGAAAAATAAAAAAAATAAAAATTCATAATTTTTTAATAAAAAAAAAATACGTAAAACAATCAGTTGTTTAAATAGATTTGATCTTTTTTTTGCCATATCCTCTCTAGAATCTATACCTGGGATAAATAAAATTTGTTTACAGGTATTATTATTATTATTATTATTATATTATTATTATTATTATATATTATTATTATTATTGATTATTATTATTATTAATTATTTTATTATTAATTATTATATATTATATATAATATCATTATTGATTAAAAAGAAATTAACTTTAAAGTAGAAAATAATACAAAACAACAAAATTCTCCAAATTGTTTAAGCAAAAATTTTTAACAATTTTTAAAATAAGTTCCATAATGTTTTCTTACTTTAAATTGAATTTATATTGAAATTTTGAAATGTTTGTGTGTGTAGGAAAATAAGTTGCCTTTCATGTTGTGGAGTTAAACGTCATCTCTTATCCTCAAAACGTTACCCGCTTCTGAAAAAAGCTTTTTAAAACTGTTGAAGACGGCCGTAGACACTTATAAATAAAGATTGTCGTTTCACAGAAGCGCCGACTGGCAGCCCGAGCAGGGCACACAGGCGCACATGATCGTTTCCAGAGCCCTTTTGCGCAATATCTACGTCACGTAAACGTCACAGTCAGGTTGCCGTTGTTAAAATCCTCGATTTAGGGAATTAATAAACGGGCGGGAAGCAGAAGGATACTTTGTTTATACAACAAATCTTTTTACCAAAACATCGTCTCGGAAATGGCTTGCCAAAAATTTTTTTTAAATTTCCAGTAACTTTATATTAGGCGATACTAATATATCGTTTCATTTCATAAAATAGATACATATACGTATAAGAGTCATGGGCATAGCAGGATTTATTTAGGGGGTTTGCAAAGGTTGTATATATACTATAGTTATTTATATGATATTATATATAATATATATAAGATATATTATACGTATATATATATATATATATATATATATATATATATATTATATTATAATATATATACTATAGTATATATGTATATTATAATATATTCCCATTAAGTATAGTGCTGAGAATATTTTTTGTAATATACTATAATTTAATGACTACTTCCATCTATCCTTATCCGATTAGTTTAGGTCAGTATCTTTTTCGTGTTTCTCCAACTAATTAAACCCTTGAAAAACGATGCTTGTCTGGCAATTAAATAAAAGGATTAATTCTCTCTTTTAATTTCGCCAAGATTTGAGGGGGGACAATAAGTGCCCCCTGCCCCCCCCCTGTATACGTCCCATATAAAGATATTGTTTACAATTGATCAGTGATCCGACGGCGCTCGCTTCGGCGGCGTTCTCCAGGTACACAATATTTGGGCTTCTTTCTACTAGATTGGTTAAAGTTTGTATTTTTTACTCAATATCGGAGCTGCGGTTTTGCAGAGTCGGATGGGTGTTGCACACGCGATTGCACTCGGGTATTCTGGATTGGATAACGTCAGGGTGAATAAGGCCATAATTTCAAAATGCTTTTTTTTGACTTAGATAAAAATTTAGTTGATACCGCATTATACCAAAATTATTAGACTTGACAGAAAATAAGAGAGCCTACATGACAGTATGGAAAAGCTTATGACAGATGACATTACTTCTGGAGAGAGACTTCCACTGAATTGATTAGTCAAACAATGTTATAAAGTAGAAAATAGCTGCGATTGTTCAGTAATGCCGAGTGCAGCCCTGTGCAGCCCCGTGCTTGCAAAATTTCAACTCGAGAAAAGTTTCGCTTGCGAAATGTGAAAGAAAAAAAAATATAGGGCGTAACATGTGATCCAATGCAATAGAGGAAACCAGAAATTTTAGTACCTGGGAAACGGTCCGAGCGCTGGCAATGCTTAAGCGAGTGTCAGTTCTCATGTGGGGAAAGGTAGTACTTTATATTTTTGTAAGATCACTATTTTATAAATGCAATTGAACGATATATTTAGTATCAGCATGTTTAATAGATAATCAAATCTTAACTAGACTACATGTAATCTTAGAAAAACTTTGAAGCAAAGCCGACTATTTCCGACCAGTTATGTTTTGTAAAAAGATTTGTTAGTAAACAAGATAGTCTTCTTGCGCCAGCCCGCCGCGGTGATTTATTTAATATTCGCAAAATCGGATGGTATTTAATGCAAAGCGCGCAACTGAGAACCTGATACGAAAAGTACGTGACGCCTTAGAAGTGTGGGCGCCAAAACTGCTTGAGATACGATCGGATAGTTCGATCGTGCGCCTGGTGAGAGCTCCGCACCTGTGGTCTTTGCTGGAGAGTCGGGGTCGTTTCTAGGAAAACGCACAGCTTATGTCATAGTGTAGCGAAGATCGAAAAACTTACGCGGTCCAGGCACACGGGAACTATCCTAGCACGGAAACGTTTTACACAGGATATTCTCGGAAAAGTCCACAAGGAGGTTCCCGACCTGAGAACAGTGATTATTATAGAGTATCCAAAGCAACAATACTCGCTAAAGCGTGTGCTAAGTGGATATGGTCGTCTCATTATAGGCTCACTAATAAATCATGAGTGGAGTGAAAAGGCTTGAGTGTAAAATAGTTGTGGGGAGGAGCTATATATAAAACAAATTAATTAGTAATCAATAAGTATAGATACATAAGTTTTAGTCGTCGACCGACTCCCATGAATAGTATATAGTCGGCATAGTGAATATAAAATGATAGTAGGTACAAGAGCAGCATACACATCACCGAACTATAGAAGACATTGAAGCTTAATAGTAGCTTAAGTCTACTTTATAGACTACATTCTTCATTGTATTTTGTTTGTTGGTAGTTTAGTATTTTTGATTGTTAGGGTATATTATTTATATATAAAATAAACAAATTCAAAAAAGTTAACATGTTAAGTTAATATATATTAGTAATATTAGTACTAGTCCATCAAGAGAAACTCGCGCGGAGGTACGATAGTCCACGTGATGGAAAAGTCCACACACGAGATGCGTTAGCAGTGAAGGAGATACAAAGGGGCAGGTGCGAGTTAACGGAGCTATGTTCACACGTTTTTACAAGGATTGGGTAAGGAGTCGATAGTCTTGCATCCCCGCGCGCGCGTAGTTCCGAGGAATCACAATTGTATATAGTGCATATCGTGATTATTAGAGAGAATTAAATACGAATTTCCCAAAGTACTAAGCAGTGGGGTAATCCGAGACATTAAGTCTTAGTGAAAGTACTGGTGAAGCTATCTTCTACACACACAAGGATACTCAAGCTAGCGACTTATCAATACTTTCACCACAGAAAAGCCACCTCTCTCAGTATACATTTATCACACTCATATTGTTATGAGCAAGACCTTATTTGAATTTATTTAATTATTAAAATACTATACAGATTTTTTATAGTTATATGCAAAAGCTAAATTTTTAAAAGGTACACCATTTAATTTAAAATTATATTTTATTTAAAGTTGAAGTGTATTAATGTAGAAAATAAAAACTTTTTTCTAGCGATTATAATTAAATAACCATGTTTTATAATGATATCTTTTTCTTCCGCTCATGAGCTATTGCCACAGAAGATACTAAGCTCATCACATATTTTCCGCTCAAGTAGTAGATATCGCACACAACAATTTATGTTCACTCCAATTCCTAGCTCCCCAAATTAAATATCAGTCGCTGTCAATTATTAGCATAGCTACGTAACGACATTATATATCTGTTATTTTATTTAATTAATAGTATTAATTTTAATTATATAATGTTATAACTTGATGTAATTATATTATTATAATAATTTATATATTTATTTAATATTAACTCTTCATAACCCTTAATCTACCCCTTTTATATTATCGTTAATGTGTTAGCTACCTATAGTAGTGCTCACATATCGATATGGTATGTATGACGCAATCATCAACATTACACAAGATGTTCAAATTTACAACATCATATACTTCATTAAAGAACCCTACCCCTTTTTTTTCTCTCCCTACACTCACTCTCCATTACCCTACTCTTATGATTTTTTGTTACATTGCCCCCTTACCCCCATATTTATATCTAGTATGTACCATGGTAAACTATAACTATCATTCACCTCATACTTCTTCTTTCTCTGCCCGGCACACACAACTACATACATCATGAGTTATCCGCTAGTCATAAGCTTTACCTGATTATTGTTCTCACCGCCTCCGCATTGTATATGATCCCGTCACGCCCGCACTTGTCGCTAGTCACTCGTACGGTGTCCCGTCATTTTCTCCCCTTCCGCCTCGCCTCGCCGCACCCTCACTCCCAGTGGCTAATATATTCAGTTTACGAGCTTGGCTATTTACGCATATATAAGTTTAGTTACATGAGGAGAGTATCAGTTTGTAACTTCATTCTCTTAACTTACTACGCCTCACTTATACTTAGGGTTATCACCCCTAACTTTGTATATAATATGAAAATCTTAGAAGAGAGCGGACTATCGACAGTATGAGAGACAACTCTGCAAAGCGCGCTGCTCATCCTCCACTCCGTTGCGTCGCCATATAGAAGGACGTATAGAAATATCCTGGAATCTCAGTTACACACACATCACATATACTATGAGTCTTCGAATGTTTTTCTATGAGATCATAACAATAAGTTTGTGTAACCAGTGTTGAGACCAATGAAGATATCATCCTTTAAATTATCGATAACGAATAAATGATAAGATGGAGTCTAAAGACTAGTTCTTTAAGGAGGAGGTATACGTTTAGTACAATGATGAGAGAGTGAAACAATCGAAATGTACCTATATGAGTGTATGTCCAGTGTGAGATATGTGTCAGTTATTATATCTTATATAAGTGTATACTATCTCACTTATAAGATGCACAGTGCGAAGGTGACTTTCAGCGAAAAATCGATTCGGACCGATAAGATGTATCTCGCCTCCAGCTAGAACTATAGAACCACTCATAATAGTGTAAATGCGTAAAAATCATAAAATGCGATCTAGCAGCATACAGTAAAGATAGTTTAGATAAAAATTATACTAAGTATTTTATGTGGACTATTAGCTTATAAATTACGCCTTAGTAAATTAGTATGTCTATACGAATTATAATATTATGATATATTATTTTAATATTATTATTATTATATTAATATTATAATATTATTTTATTATTATTATTCAATTATATAATATTATCTTAATATTTATAAATATATATTATAGTAAGATAGATATATTACGTGGTCATGTATTATAGTTATACTATATATAATTATAAATATATATATATATATTATTATATTAGTTATATATAATATATATAATTATTAAGATACTTATATAATATAATATTAATACTATATATATGAATATATAACTATATATATATTATAATCATATATATAATAATATTATTATAACTATTACCATTGTTATTACTATTATTATAATTAATAATATATTAATATATTATAATAATATATAATATATATATATATAATAATATATATATATATATATAATATAAAATATTAATAATAATAATATTGTAATATAAGATATTTAATAAATTATATTATATTAATATATTATATTAAGTATATATTTATATATATATTACTTACTTAATATATATATTTACCTATAAAACTCATCATCATCATCATATTAGTAATAATAATTAATAATCATAATAACAATTTTTAAATATTATATTACAAATAATCTAATTCTATATAATTATGTTATTTATATATTAATATTATTTCTTTATAGTTATTATTCTGTTTTTGATATTAAACACATATAATAGTATAGGAATACGATTGTATTTTTTCTAAGTCAGTTTATGGCAATTATTTGTTTAACTATGAAGTTAGATATTAATAGGAGCATAAGTAACTATAAGTAAGAGATATACGATAATATATATATGATATATAGAGAGTATTATATATATAGTAATAATATTATATAATATATATAGATAGATATATAGTATATTAGATTATATATTATATATAGTACGATAGTAATAATAGAGATAATAGAGATAATAGAGATAAGAGAGATAAAACAGGATACTGAAATGAGAATTCAATTATTATATCTCTCTCCATCATTTTTTTCACAAAAGCCACAGCAAAAAAACAAAAAACACAATACAAAACGCTTATATATATATATTATATATATTACTAAGGACAAACAACAACACAAACAGCAGCAATAAACAGGCATACAACAACAGCATAAATAAATCTAACAACAAGCTAATCTATATAACATACTATACTTTACAAGAAATCGAGAAAGAACCTATCGTTTAGACAAAGATCACTAATTCCAACCTTTTTTTCACAATCTCCTCAGGCATGCTCCTGTATTAGATGAATTATTGGGAAACAATTTCCAAGAACTGTTAAAACAAGATGGAATTTTAAACAGTCCGAACCGTTATATAACCTCATTATAGCCTCACCAATCACCGAGAGATCTTACAACATATTTTGATAAATGCACAGCTAAAATATTCGAATCGAAGCACACTACACAACAGATGGATAAACATCAGATGATCTAAGCACATGGTTTAAGAAATTCTTCCAATAAGAAAGAATACTGAGCTGGATTTCCTAATGGCGTCTCTTTGGCTGAGGTGTGGCGCTATACTAGTTTGTCTTAGGGTAAGTACGCGACATAAGAAAATGCAAGACACCACGTAGATTTAGTATTGGCTATCGGATAATAAGAATTCGGACAGTCCCATAAAGTATTGCCCACAGCATAAGATATAGCCGAAACCATTTTCGGTATTAGATTTTACCGATACCGATTTCCAATACCTATTCTCTTTGTATTAAGATACTACCAATACCGATTCCCAATGTCATTAGATGGCAATACCAATTCCCTCTACCATATTGCCAATATGGATTCCCAATGGCGTTTGATATTACCAATAATAATTCTCAATGCCATTAATTAGATTTCAATACCGATTATCAATGCCATTAGATATCAATACCGATTCCCAATATAAATATTAGAATTTTAGTTTCGCACCTGCTGGAAGACTGAAACCAATATTATTGGTATTGGTGAATTGATTAAATATTGGAAATTGGTTGGTGGCGATTGAGAATTTATAGGTTTATACTATTTCCTGTAGATTTTAAGGATCAAATATTTCATATCTTGTACTATACTTTGTATCAAATGTACTTGTACTATACTTAGTAATAAATATTCATACTGTACATAAAATGTACTTGCAATGTTCTTAGTAACATATTTATTTATACTGTACTTGTACTGTACTTAGTAATAAATGTAATTATACTCGCAAAAAAATGCACTCATTTTCCTTGTAATAAATGTACTTTTTCTTTACTTAGTAGTAAATGTATTTATACTGTACATAAAATGTACTTGCACTGTATTTTGAAACAAACTACTTAACTGTACGTAGTGAACTAGTGATATGAAATTATACTATACATAAGATGTACTTGCACTGTATTTTGTAACGTGTACTTTTACATAACAAAGTAACATTTATTTATATTACATATAAAAGGTACTTGAACTATATATACTAACATTTATTTTGTACTTCACATAGTAACGTATTTGTACTCTACTTTTGAACAAATGTACTTGCACTGTACTTCCTTATATTTATTCCGTACTAAATATACGCATTTAATTTTATTTGGCATTTTTCTGTGTTCTAGTGTTTTATATCCAACATATTATTATTATTATTATTATTATTATTATTATTATTATTATTATTATTATTATTATTATTATTATTATTATTATTATTATTTATCGAAATTTTCCCCTAAAATTTGACGTTGTCAAACATTTTACGTTTGACGAAAACTTTCAATTTCGAATTTTGTAACTTTCCTATTACCCCTCTCCCCCACTTTACCCCGTCTTCTTTATTTAGTAATCCCTTCCCCTATCCTTTCAGTGTCATCCCCTTTATCTCTCTCTCTCTCTCTCTCTCTCTCTCTCTCTCTCTCTCTCTCTCTCTCTCTCTCTCTCCTCTCTCTCTCTCTCTACACACAATCTCACACACAACGCACGCACCTCACACCACACAGTTTTATTCTTCGGGCAAACAATTTGCAAAGTGATTTAACTTTATTAAATTTTGATTCTATTTTATTATTATTTATGAACTCTGTGGAAAGGAAAATATTTTTCAAGCCATCATCATTGTTTTAGTTTTTTGACGTAGCCTATATCCACATCATATAGCGCATGTGCCCCGTCAATATCGCCTCCCCCCCCTTCCCAAATCCCCTTTCTTATCGTATCGAACGGAAGATTTAATAAACCTTTCTCCTTCCTCTGAGGGAGGGGAGGGGTAATCAATCCTTGTAATTTATGAAGAATAATGGGAATAGGTCTCTTGAATATTGGATCGTACATTCATACCTTTCAAAATTATTCATTTCTTAATCTAGTAATAAGAATACTATATAAGTATAAATCTATCTATTTTTTCATTTCTTTATATTATTATATATATATATATATATATATTATAATATATACATGGAGAGTTATTCAAAAGTTTTACGACTAGAAAGATAGGAAAAGGTTATTTAGAGTATTGAGTTAACAAGTCGAGAAGCCCTAGAGTGCCTTTATCAAGGAGAGCGATATGTGTGGAACCAACCCAGATATGTGATTCATACTCTATACAAGGGGCGAACAATGCCAATATGAAGAGCTATAAACTCAACTGGGATAAAGAGAAGAACTTCCGAAGGCGAGTCAGAACACGTAACTTCCTAAGGCTTGTTAGAAAAAAATAAATAGGAAATATCACGAGAAAAACAAATATCAAGAATATTAAGAATCGAAGGTTAGAGTTGTGTTTTTAAAGGAGATATTATAGTTGTGTGGAAGAGTATGTCAAATCAAGTCTGAAACACACTCCAATTGTCTATTTTTCCAACTTCCTTTGATTTGCATAATTCCAAGGGTCGCGTAACGGACCATGTCGGGGTTTAATTTTCCCATGGATTCCAATTTTTTCAAAATTCTCGTGGAATTTGGAAAGCCTCTTAATGGCCTTTCCAAAATGGAAGATATATATATATATATATATATATATATATATATATATATATATATATATATATATATATATATATATATATATATATATATAGCAAGAATATATATATATATACATATATATATATATATATATATATATATATATATATAGCATATATATATATATATATATATATATATATATATATATATATATATACATATATATATATATATATATATAATATTATTATAAATATATATATAAATAAAAATATATATATATATATATATATATATATATATATATATATATATATATATATATATATATATATATATATATATATATATATATATATATATATATATATGTCAAAAAAATTTCTTCCAAACTTTTAACATAATATTCTTTTTAAATCATCAATTTCAAATTATGAAAAAAATATAGATGATAAATGTGTTTTGTTAACATGTATTATATAAAAAGTTTGGGAAAGATAAACTCTTTGAAAAATTCTTCCTTCTCAAATGTAACTTTGGTGCTGGTCACTAAATAATTTTTATTTACTTTAGCAGATTAATAACAATTTTCTAGCTCAAAGGATAAATGATCAAAAGTTATTAGTTTTTGATTATTGTACTCGAATTTTGATGTTACCAATTTTTTACAATTGAGTTGCTAATGTTTTCCTACTATTTATTTACTTCTCTCTCTCTCTCTCTCTTCTCTCTCTATATATATATATATATATATATATACATAGATATATATATCTCTCTCTCCATATATATATATATATATATATATATATATATATATATATATATATATATATATATATATATATATATATATATATGTATGTATGTATGTATTAGGTATATGCTTTCATTTAAAACACTTTTTTATTATTAGAAAAAAAAGCAATAACAACAAAACAAAGCACCATAAAAAAGAACATATAAACCAAATTGTTTAAAATAAACAACCCTTCATAGACCCAAGGGTATTTGGTTTTAATAAATGTAATTTTAATTAATATATTTAAATATTTATATTAAGTAATAATTTATTATGATAATTTATTAATAATATGGGTTAAAATGTACATAATATTAAATAAAAGTATAAATAATAAATCAAAATCCAAAAACCAAGTAGTTTACTTCTCATATCTTCTTTCTTTGTACATTTTCAAAGTATGAAACTGACCTAAGACATTGTATAAAGATTTTCAGAAAAAATTGTCGTCTCGAAAGAAAACATTTTTCCGTAAACGTCACTTCTAAGGTGACTCAGAAACTCTTTTGTCAAGCAGAAACCATGCAAATATTGGAGGGAACATTATTATTGAGTTGAACTTTTCTGGCATTGTGAAAGGAAAGGTTGGTTGAGGAATTTTTAGAAGAAAGAGAGACGTGTTCTTGGACTAACTTCAAATATGCAAAAGCTCAAACTATAAGATTCATTATTATTATTATTATTATTATTATTATTATTATTATTATTATTATTATTATTATTATTATTATTATTATTATTATTATTATTATTATTATTATTATTATTATTATTATTATTATTATATTATTATTATTATTATTATTATTATTATTATTATTATTATTATTATAATTATTATTATTATTATTATTATTATTATTATTATTATTATTATTATTATTATTATTATTATTATTATTATTATTATTATTATTATTATTATTATTATTATTATTATTATTATTATTATTATTATTATTATTATAATTATTATTATTATTATTATTATTAATTGAAGACAATTTTGGACTATTTCCTCAGTTTAGCGTCTAAGCAACCAAAAAAGAATTTCAGCATTTTTATTACTGGTTCTCCAATTGCAGTTGGAGAAATGCAACTAACTCTCTCTCTCTCTCTCTCTCTCTCTCTTTAACGAATGGGCTGAAGTATAACATTATGCACACCCAATAATAATCAATATTAAGTCATCAATACTCCTCATATTGCTATTATTGTTATATATATATATATATATATATATATATATATATATATATATATATATATATATTATTATTATTATTATTATTATTATTATATATATATATATATATATATCGTATAAATATTATATATATATATATATATATATATATATATATATATATATATATATATATATATATATATATATATATATATATATATATATATATATATATATATATATATATATATATATATATACACTAACGATTTTTATGTATATACAACGGGTAAGAATACCGTAAAACAATTTAATAAAACGCCTATAGACAAAAATGAAGCCAAAAAATGAGAGATTAGTTCTTAAGGGACATTTATCATGTTTCTTTGCTCAAAATAAAAATAAAATAAAAAAATAAACTAAAGTAAAAACATTTAAAAAAATAAAACAACTAAAAAATGTATTATCCTCAGGTGTCATATAGTGTTTAAAGTATATGTTAAATTTTCATGTTTTAAATGTTCTTTTTCCTCTGCCTTGTTTAAAATGATATTATTTGCATTTAAATTTTCTTTTATCATGTTTTCTTATTCTGTTTCCCTTTTTATTAAAAAAATAACCTTTTTGGGTCATGGATGACACGTTTGTATCGTGATGATACACATGTCTGTTGTCGTTTTGACCCCTTTTACAAATTGTGCAAGGATATATGATTTTATGAGCTATGAAACGCCAACGTCCTAAGATGCTTTGTACAGCCCTGATTTGAGGTTCCTTATTAGTTAACCCGATCGCAACTAATTTTCATGAAACTTGGAAGAAAGATTTTAAAAGTTTGAAATGAGTTTTTAAAGAAAACCTTTTGAAAACTCAAGAAATTGCTCTGAAAAGCTATGAAACCACCTAATTTCATATATATAATATTCGTTTATGGAGGCTCTTGTACAGTAAGTTACCGAACCAGCCAATTTTCATGAAACTATTATGAAATGTTTGAAAAGAGCCGTATAGAAAGGTAAACGTACAAAAAGCTTTAGGAAATGAACCTGAAAAACGTTATGAAATTTCCAAATTTGATATTTATAAAATGTAAAATTAAATATTAATGCCAGATGCTTATTTTCAATATTTTTTTTTTGAAGACATAGTATTGAAGAAATATTTTTATATTTCACCAATACTCACTGGCTTGGGGTAGATATTAGCATCAATTCAAGAGTTTTTTTTAAGGTTTTCATTATTTAAAACATATTTTAAATATTTATTACAAGTTCCATGAAAATAGGCTTGGATCAGATTAATCAAAAAGGTATATATGTATACAGTGTGTGTACATAGGTGTTCAGGTGAGTGTGTTTGTGTAGATGTGTGTGTGCGCGCGCATGTGTGTGTGTGTGTGTGTGTGTGTGTGTGTGTGTGTGTGTGTGTGTGTGTGTGTGTGTGTTCTTGACTTGTATGAGAACACATATGCACAATAAAGATCTTTTACCAGATACATCCGAAATGGAAGCTCTTTCAAAGAAGTAAAATTTCGTAATCAAATCGAAATACAAAACAAAAGCCATGATGAAAAAGAAACACTTCAAACATCTTAATAATTAGGCCATGATGCATAAAACGTTAATTAAAAGTCATGTTGGGCCTTGCCTGTGCTACAGATTCGGAATCTATTTTTTTATCATTTAGGTATTCACGTAGGAAAATGTGAACACTCAAACATTCGTACGTGTACTTAAACATGAGAACATACATGCGCGCACACACCTTCTAATTTGGAATATACACAGCCACACACATCGGGAAGGTAAAAGTGTTTATAGCCAACAGGTGTGCCTTAGCAATGAACTTTTTCTACTTACCAGAGATGCACACTTGTTGCTATGGTTACTCGATTGATTTGTCTTCTCTCTCTCTCTCTCTCTCTCTCTCTCTCTTCTCTCTCTCTCTCTCTATTCTCTCTCTTCATCACTTGTTTCTTAATTAAATTTTATTTATACTTTAATTATTTAATTCAGTCTTATTATATATATATATATATATATATATATATATATATATATATATATATATATATATAGATATATATGTATATTATATATATATATATATATATATATATATATATATATATATATATATATATATATATATATATATATATATATATATATATATATATATATATATATATATATATATATATATATATATATATATATATATATATATATATATATATATATATATATATATATATATATATATATATATATATATATATATATAAATGAGCTGGAGCCGGCTGTTGTCGAAAGCGAACCGTTAGCCTCTTTTACTGTTTGATTAAACTGGAAGCAAGCCGACAATTAACTTTTATGACAAAGCAGAGAACCGTTTGGAAAATTTTAAGCAAATAACTACTGTATATATATATATATATATATATATATATATATATATATATATATATATATATATATATATATATATATATATATATATATATATATATATATATATATATATATATATATATGTTATTTATATATATATATATGTATTTATATATATATATATATATATATATATATATATATATATATATATATATATATATATATATATATATATATATATATATATATATATATATATATATATATATATATATATATAATTTCTAAATCTATTAAATTGTTAATAGACATGATAAATCTGAATACGGGAGCAGCGAACCACATTAGAACGGTACTCGAACAACACGTTGCTCGCAAGCTACGGGTTGGGCACCGCTGTTCTAGATACTCTTTTTAGTTTTTAGTCGTTGTAAGCAGACATAAATTTGCTTTTCAATGTTTTATCATTTTTGTCCAAAAGGAATCTCCTTTATTCTCAACTCTCTACCTTTATCATTAATAAGCAATCTTCTGTCTTGCACTTAATATCCAATTTAATGCCAGGGACTGTACATTCTAATTCAAAACCCAATCATTCAAGCATAAAATTCATTTCTTATGCTTTTGATGTGGTCTTGGTGCAGCTGTCCTTTATTTTTATCGTTTATCTTTTTAAAGTAGGATGAAAACAATCTGGTTGTTTCTAATTCCTTAATATATTTCCTCCATCCTAATGTCTTAATATATTTCCTCCATCCTTTCTACTTGATAATGTCATACCACTTTGAAAACACAATCTTACCAGTGTTCCATTCCTCAATTTTGGGGAGATACTCTTTTCTCTAGACCTGTGTTGGAAGGATCTCATTGCTTCAACCTTTGCAAGGTTCCAAGATATCAAAGGTTTAGGTGCACCTTCAGTAGCACTTTTATAATACTAATTTTGTATAGTGTCTTCTTTCGGATGTCATGGAATACATCTGCTCTTAAGCAATTATAAATATTATTGAAGAGTTTATGACTCGCACTTTCATCGAAAATAAAACAAAAATAAATAAAACTGCGATCGTTTTGTTTTTAATTTCCTGAAAAATTAAAAAAAATGAAATAAATGAAAAATTTCGCTTTTTTTATGATCACCAAATCAATATGAAATTTTCTGACCATATACAGTAGAAATAGGTGAGTTTACACATTTCTTATTTGATGCATTTTTTTTGTATGCTCTACCTTTTGACCTCTGGACACTGGACAAAAAATTGACCTCTGGACACTAGACAAAAAAAAGGATTGGGTATTCAGAAAATTATCTAATATCTAAGTAAAAAACGTGCAACTCTCCCAATCTTATATGCTCTGAAAATTTTATTTTAACCGCATGAAAAGAAAAAAATATCGTAATTTTTCATTTCAGTTTTTGGGCTTTTTCAGGAAAATGTTCAAAGTAGCGGTCAATTTTTTATATTTTTATTTTTGACATTGTTTCGAAAAACCTATATTTTTATTTGTTCTATTCGCGACTTTGGCGCTCCAAAAAAAAAAAAATCTTTATTGATTTTGATTGTCAATAAAATATAAATAGCTAAAAAGATACAGAAAAGTGATCGAAATCAATCAATGCTCTAGAACTTGCCCAACGCTGCGTTATGTCTTTTGTTGGATGTAAACATGGTGAAAACTAATAAAATTACTTCCAAATTTAAGCTTAGAGGATTTTGCCACCGATTCCCTAAAAAACATTGAACTATTTCCATTAGAAGTGATTTTCAGGGTGGAGAAATGGCTTTTATTCCGCTACAAGTTACTACTCATTAATTACGATTTTTAGCCATTTTAAAAAAAAAAAAATATTATTAAAATGACAGTTTTTTTTTTTAAAAAACAAGTCCCCTCCCCTCCTATATCCTCCTCCAAAAAAAATAAAAATAAAAACGTTTAAAGAAACACAGGTGGGATATATATATATATATTATTATATATATATACTATATATATATATATATATATATATATATATACTATATATATATAGTATATATATATATAATATATATATTATATATATATTTATTTATAAAGTTAATAAAATGTACTTTAGTGAAGATATTAAATTAATTGGTTTAATATATATATATATATACTATATATATTATATTATATATATTATATATATTATATATATATATTATCTATATATATATATATACTATTATATATATTATATATTAATATATATATATATATATATATATATATATGCTGCGGAATCAGAACCGGAGCTTGGAATGGTGGAATCGGTAAATTCTGGAGGATCTGAATCGGAACCTGAATCAAAATTGCAAAATCCAAATCAGTGAAAATCGGAGCAGGATCTGGAGTCGGATCTCATATTATCTCCGTTGACGTCGGAGTTGAGAAATCTGAAATTTTTCACCATTTCTGTTTCCTCACATTGTTACCAAGGTAGAAAACCGTAAACAAACATGGAGGAAAAAAAGAAAAAGAAAATTATTTGTAAGTCTTTCTTCTGGGAAATATTATATTTTACTGCGAGGTGGTGTCAGGTGTTAAGTTCTCATCTGTTAGGTTGTAAATAGGGTGATTGGGAGCTTATGTAAGATGTAAGA
>JABUQX010021847.1:0-20000 GCA_015478945.1 Trachelipus rathkii
TAGGTGGATAATTTGCATAAATTACATAATTAGAGTCAATGGAAAAAAGAGAAAATATTTACTCTATTAATATTAGACATATATACTAACTAGCACAATCTAGTGTATTAGATCCTATGTACCAAGGATTAACTCTGAGAATGATGTCACTAAACAGCTCAGTTAAAGGGGAATAATAATGATAAGCATATGGTTTAAGTAATAAAGATAATATTCGAATGCAAGCAATTTAATTATATAATTATCTTTAACAAAAATCAACCGATCTCTATAGTTAAAAGAAGTGGAACTAGTAAAATGCCATAAAAAATATTAATGAGAATGTAAAATAATATTAATAAAAATCGATATTTACAACTTCATCGTCTCAACATTTATAATTTTGAGTGAGTAATTGAAATAGTCTAAGATTTATGAATCATCCTTGATCAAGAATGAAGCAATAACGTATAAATATATATATTATATATATATATATATAATAGCTCAGTCGGTAACTGAAGGAAAAACAATTAAGATAAAGTAGATATATCTACCTATTAATATATAGGACTAAGGTTAAAATACTTGAGTATTATAATATCTCATGCTTTTTAGATCCTGAAATATGGATAAAAATATTAGAATATAGATATCATCAGTGACTGAATATCTTACAGGCAGTTCCACAGTACCCAAAAATTATACTAATAATTAATAATTAAAGAATGTATTGCATATATATATACAGTACTTAATATGCCAAACTATATAAACTAACAAGTTATGTGGAACGCCCTATTTTCAGGTACCCTTCGATATTAAATTTCAGGATCAGAACTTTAACAAGCTACTCTACAAATATGATAGTAGGATACTGATTGATATAAATAACCTTAATTTCCTTCAAGAATTCACTTAAATAATTTTGCTTGTGTATATATATAATACAGGAAATAAAATTCAGTGTCCCTATATTAATATTGACTATGTATAGTACGATAGACGTGACTAGTACGTATTCACGTGGGTAATAAAATAAAAAATGACTGTGTAAACACGATCATCATATTATCACCGCAAGCACAACACGAATGAAGATATAACGTACACAATCACCACTCCGTTCAAAACTAGCTACGACACACACAACTAACACACAGTATAATTTACTATGATATTATAATATATATATATATATTATAATATAATATATATTATATAATATACACATCACAATCACATATTATATATATATATATTATATATATTAATATATACTATTTATATATAATATATATATATTATATATACTACAATCTTGAAATTGACAGAGATCTTACAAACCTAATACTAACATAGTATAGTTAGCAGCAGTCACACACACTACACCACTGATATATATATATATATATATATATATATATATATAATATATACACATATATAGTATATTATATATATAATACACACACTAACTAGCACACAGCCACGCTAATCACTTATAAATATATAGTAATATATATATTATATATATTATATTATATATATATATATATACTATTATATAATTATATATATATATATTATATAATCTATATATATATTATTATATAATATAATATTTATATATAATATATATATATATATATAGTTATACTATATATATAAATATAGTAATATATATAGATATAATATTTTATATTTATAACTGATAATAATTATACACTGACAACACACACACACATATATAATATTTACAATATATAAACACACACTAACACACAATGGATATTCTATATATTGTCACCTTTTATTACAGAGCAAAGTTGTGCCTATAGCTCAAACCTAAATATATATATAAATAATTGAGATTTTGAAGATCCTCACCATATTACCCATATGCAAAACTGCCAAATGAGGGCTGATGTTTCACCTGTGTGGCGGTAGCACACTATACAAAATTACAATTATCTATATATAGTAGAATTAGATAAACTTTAGGAATATCCTTAAGACAAAGGCGGTTGCCGGAACACTTAAAAAATTACTGATTAATTATTGTGAGACTACGGTGCCGAGAAATGCACACATATCTAACAAGGCTCAGAGTAGTCACCGGGGCCCGGGCCAAATTTACCTATCGGACTTCACCACTATCTATAAGCCACCGTATATAATATATATTTATATATAATTAATATATAATTATATATATATTATATAATTAATATATATATAATATTATATTAATATATATATATTATATATATATATATATATTAAATATAATATTATATATATAATATATATATATATATAATATATAAATATATATTATTTTATTTAAATTATATTATAATATTTATATAATATAATATATTAATATTTATATAATATATAATATAATAAGATATTAATATATATATATAATATATAATATATATATATATATATATATTAAATTAATAAATAATATATTTAAATATTATGAAGTCTATGGTTGGTTATTATTTAAATCTTGGATCTAGAAAAGCTGAAATTGTGAGACATTTTTCTGTTTCTATATCTTTGCAGCAATTGACCAATTTAAATCTCTCATTATATATAATATATATATATATATATATATACTATCACATAATTAATATATATATAATATAATATAATATATATATATATATATATATATATATATATATAATATATATATATTAATATATAATATTAATATATAATATATATATATATATATATATATATATATATAGATATATATATATATTAATTATATATATATATATATATATATATTAATAATTAATATGTATATTATATAAATGATGATGGAACGATTAATCGTTCACACATACGTCAATCTAGTCAATCCGCAAAAATCTGAGGCACATATTTTTTTTAATCTAGTTACATCGAGCTAATCAGTCACCTAAATTTACGCTACTCGAGAGATTATTTTATTGCACGATTAATTGAATACTTTATAAATATTAGAGAAATTTTTTGAAGTAAGATTAAAAAGCTGATTCATTTTTCTAACGTTAAATACCATAAATGACTAATAAATTTATTAATTAACATTATTAATTAAAAAGAAGAAAGTATCAGATTAAAATTTATTTTTTTTAAATATAATTTAGATAAAATAATAATAATAATATAATAAAATAATAATAATGAGAATGAGAATAAATAAAGAGTATATAAATTAAATTAAGTATATTTATAATTATTATAACATATTATAATTAATATTATATTATATATAAATAGTATATATAATATATATATTATATTATATAATATATATATATTACTATATAGTAATATATATATATATAATATATATATATATATATATACTATATTATATATAATATATTAATATATATATATTATATATATATAATATATATATATATAATGGCAATACATAATGTAACAACGACTGTAAAATCGAGCGAAATGAGTATAATATAAGGGTCCGGGGTATCATATCACCTCATACATACCTAGGTATTCTATAGGCAGTACAAATATCCTATATAGTAAAAGGTTCCCTACTCATACTACGAATTATAGAGTGAGCAAGACTCACTATTATGAATAGCGATAACTATATTATATAAATATATATATATATATTAATATATTATATAAATATATATTAATATAATTATATATATATTATAGTATATATATTATATAATATATTAATATTAATATATATATATATAATAATATATATTAATATATATATATATTAATATATAATATATTATAATTATAATATATGAAAATATACTCTATGTGTGTGTGTGTGTGTGTAAGGGCTATTGTGCATTATGTTAAATGATATATGGTAACATTGGCCTGGTTAGCCTATGGGTTTTCGCACTCTTAATTATCTGTCAATTATTAAAAGGCAATACATGCCTCTATACGATTATCCACATCCTACACATACTATACTTCAACTAAGATCTAATCATATTCTATAGATTCCACAATATTATTAATAATCCACACCGCTTGGCTTGGTTAACGCATATAGGACAACATCTCTACTCAGCGACTAAATACCCAGATCACATCATTATATTTTCTCATTTACTGTAAATGTGCACAAAAAGAAACTCCTCACAATGACGGCGTTAACGTCGAGAAATATCTCTGTGGTATACGTACAGCCAAAGGCGACCTAACGGGACGTGCTAGAAGTAAGTTGGTAGTGATTAATTATGTTGCGTGTGTCTCTTGAGTTATCTACGCGTATATACCTGTAGCACGGGAGACGAATGCAAGCGCTCTCGAGAGGAAGGTAACAGTGTGCGCAGTAGGAGCGAGACACGCTTCTATTCTGTGTAGGCGAAAAGAAGACAGTTATGGAATTTAGTAGTTCTGTGAGTAGGTGGTAAGAGACTGTATCAGAGATATAGTAATTTTGAGGGGGAAAGCGAAGTCGTATTGGGGATGAGAGAAACGATGAGATGTTGTTATTTGAGGGGTAGAAAGGAGCAAAAATCGAGTAGTTTGGCTCGCTGTGGAGCTGTGAGAACATAAGAATGATATAGGACACGGTGAGTAGAAGTAGAGTGGTGAGTAGGTGTGAAATGTGATTTGGTGGCTTTTGCGGTAGAGGGTAGAGTGAAAGGAGGCAGGAATCACATGACGAAGGAGTATGTGTGCAATACTGCTGATGAGGCGAGGTGTAGGGGATCAGGTTGAGGTACGCTATTGGGGGGTTTAGAAGAGACTAGTGCCTGGTGTGTTGGGAAAGTGACGAAAAGTGATGAGCACGTGGTTCTGAAGGAGGCATTGAAGACTAGGTTAAGTTTCGATAGGGACAAGCGCTTTAAAATTGTGGTGAGTAAGGGAATGTGTTTTTGTCCGAGTGGAGATCATGACGTCTTTCAGATTTTGGCAATAACACTTGTATGGGAACTAGTGGTAGGAAAGCAGATAGCTATTGTTCTGCGTTGTGATTACAGTTTGGAAAAGTTCTTGAAATGCTGAGGATTTGAGTAGAAGTGTTCTGGATGGGATGTTAAAGATTATGGCGTTAGCACTCAGTGTCAGTTATAGGACTGCCACAAATATCTCGCCGAGTAATCCTCATGAAGCAGTAAGGAGTGTGTATTCTCGCGCGGCAGTAAATCAAAGTGTCATGCCATGTGGAGAAGTCCACTTGAGGTGATATCTAAGCGAGGACTTGGAGGAAGCAGCCGGAGGCACAATGTCTGTTGGGCGGGGATCGCGACGAAAGAGAGAGATCGAGCTTACTAGTTGGTAGCTGGAGAACAATAAGTTAATTAGTCAGAAACACTTGTTAGTATTAGGAGTTCTACTTTTAATGACAGTTGATCCGTATATGATGTGGACGGTAAATTCGCGTGACTGCTCACACGCTGGGTATCCAGAGAGAGCCGAATGGTGTGTATATCATCTCCGACAGGTAGTGTACACGCGCGCTACCCGGTCTATTCTCTCTAAGCACCTGAGTTCAATGATATCGGTTATACGCGCAGGAGAGCGACACCATAATCATTGTTAGAGTGTCGCAGAACGCCTCAATTTTGTATAGGTACCGCGGACAATCTGATGATACATGCACAGGATGCAATCTATAAAACTCGAAAGATCCTGAGAGCGGGTTCACAAACTATCCTTATTAATCTATTATAGCGACGGTAATGGCTTCACACCGAATCCGACTAACCCACACGGCTCTGCGCTGCGATTGTTGATGTGAGTTTCTCAAAAGACACTTCAGCATTCTTGTGTATTCAACTCATGCATTGAGAGGACCTGCACATTATGGAGTGATTATTATATAATGTCAGAAAAATAATTGCGAGAGACCACCACCGGAGAGGCGTCGCGGGACATGACGCGTACCGAGAGCTTCTACGAGCCAGATGCTTTTTATTTTGTGAGACACGGTGTATCATGACTGTAAACGAGTTGGGGGTTAAGAGGAGAGTAAATTGATATTTATCTACAAAAAAAGCTTATAAGATCTATCATATCACATCGACATCGCGCGATAAGTATATAGACTACTTAAAGAGATGTATGGCGTAAAGAGCCCAGGAGATAGTTTCGGAGCATATCCGAGAGTGACAACACAGCTGGCACCGGGGCAGTAGAGAGAGCAACCCAACACTTGAGGTATTTACACACAGACTCAGACAGCGATCCAAGATGCGAATTTTTCGCGAGATACCCGTCATCGAATAATCACCAGAGGCTACCTTTAATATTCAATAGTGCACTGGTGCGCACACATCATCAAGGGACATGAATTATGCTACCATTAATGCAGCACACGAGAGAGAGCGACCAAATAAAATGAGAGCGACAATACAAAGCGAGCAATCACGCAACACTGAGGAACAGGCTACCGACTTAGCTCAATACATTGAGAAAGATGGAGATCAAGAGTCTCATGACAAGAACAACGGTGCTAAGTACTCTAAGAAGATTCCGCGAGTCCTACCCGGCAGAGCACACTTCAATAACATTATTAAAAAAAAAAAAACACCTACAAAGCCGATATTGAAGCGATTCTGAAAGAAAGCTAAGATATAAGTAAGAACCGGCGTGGTACACAAAGAGAAGGAAGGAAACCCAAAGTGCGCGCAAAGCGCGTGACCCTATCGAGTGTGTCTATTATAGGACACGAGCGACAACGAATTAAACGACGCTCTAGAGGCTTATTTATAATTAATTTAAACATACAACTATCGGTTTCATATTAATTTGCCTTACTGTATGGTATAGTATGTAGCGATATGAGTCCATCCACAGCTAGTACTAAGTGAGGTCTAACTTCGCGCTACGATGTTTCACTCTAGTGTTGAAGAATAGCTGGGAATAAATGAGAAAACCATAATATAAAATAATCCTTACGTGTGGGAAGAGAATAGACGAGTATTATACAACTGTGTTATTGTTTATAGTGTCAAGCTAAACGTCGTGCGAGATCCGAAGACCTGCTAAACTGAGACCGAACTCACGCGTGAGTGGAGCTTTTCCAGTGAATGGTATAGCTAAAGAGTAAGTGAAAGGTTATTGAAGAGTAATGAGGCTTCTTTTCTGAGCCCTATGTAAGTAAACTGTTAAAGTGATAGTAGATAGGACACGTATAGTAGAGTGAGAGCTACAGGAGAGTATAGTTATTAGACACCTCATTGTATGTGAGCGTCTTCTATATGTGCGCATTATTGCTGAGGAATTAAATTGTGTGTGACCGTGACATTTGTCACGAGCTTCAATCCTATCAAAGGAGTTAGAGTGGAGCAGGATAAGTATGAACTGAGTAATATCCTTTGAGACATTAGAGAGACCCTGTTGAGTAAACGATAGGATGTCATGGAAGAGTAGATTACGTCCGTGCAGTAATCCAGAGTTGAGATAATTAGCAACACTACATTATGTACCTTTCAGATATATCGCGCGAGATAATTAAAGAATGTAGGAGAAAGCGCTTATATCCTCTCTTCAGTCAAAAGAAGTTGTATGTCATAAGATAGATTAGATATAAGAGATTATTTATTATGTACCAGTGGATATTATTATTAATGATGACTAATTATGAGTTATGTTAATTAGCTAGCTCTATATTATATTATTCATGAGTATAATGAAGTAAGTAGTAAAAGACGTCTACAATTGGTCTCGAGTCGGTAAGATGATAGAAGTCACCAAGCTTTGATTTTTTGCCTTTGTGATGTAAGTAGTAAGGTGAGAAATTTGACCTATTATGCCTTTGCAAGTGGCGAGTGGTCGAATTAGTTTGCTAAGCTGAGAAATTAACACTTTAAATATTGCGCAGGAACCAAGTAGTAGGTAGCTCGAAGAAGATATTTTTGTGTGAGCATACTCTCATTCCCTCTCGTATCTAATGGCATCGACTGATGTTACTGCTCATTCAAGCCAGAACTGGTCACTAGAGTGAAGTATAATAGGTACATGATCGAGACATGGAGGTATAGTAAATAGTGAAGAGTGAGTAACATCAGAGTGAATGTAGTATATGTTTTAATAGAAAGTGAGAAGAATTAAGAGAGATAATACAAACCTTTTTTTGAGCTCTTTCAATAAGGTGAAGACGAGGATAATTAAGATCCTAGGCGTTTATCCACACCGAGAATTTAGCGAAACTTACATGTTCTCCCTCCCTCACCTCTCATAGTCTTGAAGATCATGTTAAATAGCACAGGTCACTGTGTATTCATTTATTTCTCTTTGTCATTAGTAGGGATATAGCTACAAAAGTTTGCTATCATAGGCGCAAACTTGAGATAACTGTTATCACTTTCTCATAGAGAGCATCTTCTGATAGGAGAGTATCTATGAAGTATAAGTAGTATAACATAGATGTCAGTATGGTAAGATAGATCCAGGCTCAAACGTTGGAGAATTCTTGAAGAGAGCACTATTCTGGTCTTTATTCACACACACGAGTAGTAGTTAGGAATTTGAAGCTTTGTACCACCACTTAACACACACGGCAATAGTTTAGCCACATATAAATAAATTATAATGACCCTCTTTCCTAGTCTTCCAATGTGATGATTAGTTTGAGACTAAGGAATTTATTTTGAGATGCCTAGCATTGGTTAATTGTTGCGATTATATAATATATAATTCACATATATCAGCTTATTATCTAGGTGGCTTTAAAATCATTGGTTTCCTATTGCTTTTATTACTTTCGAGTGCTTTGAGAAGTTAAGCTCATTAAAGAGTCTATATATGGAGATTACATTGAGTTCTTCCTTAGTAGTCATTCAATCCTCCATGGTAACTATAATTATAAATATACTCTATAACTAATTTTAACTTGTCTGAGAGAGACCTGAGATTAGGTGAGATTTTATCTCAAAAAGAATACGCGAAGTCTTAAAAAAGAGAATATAAAAAACAGGAAATTATAGTTTATTCTAAGAGTTGTGTATATGAAGGTATATTGAAGACAAGGTCAGTCTTTTTCTTCAAGGACTAAAGATGCCCTCCTAACGTATTGGTTTCAAACCAGAAGAATTTTTCTTTTAGTATTAGTCCTTGTCTAAATATTTAAAACCTATTTCAGGTTTGTAATCGGTGTTTGGTCGTACACTTCGGACATTTTCAAAGGATAAATTTAATTTTTATATTTAATGATTGATAAAATTAACAAAAATAAATAAAATAAAATTAATGAATTTAAAAGTTTAGAAGAAGTTAAGGGTGGGGTGGTGGTCAAAATGTAACTCAATATAGTGTCACAGATTGATTAATTTCATTTACAACATGTGAGTACAGCATCTGAGCTTATAAGTTCCTCTCTAACGATTATAGGGCAGAAGCTACTGGCAGTATTTATAGCGTTCTCTGTATTAGTCAACACATTAACTGTAGTTCAAAAGGCCCCTAAAGCCCCTACCGACAATATGCGAGCAGAAGTAGAATTCATATATTTGTACTCTATGTTTCATTGACGAGCGAATTGCCACTTCTAACAGAGGCGTCCTAAGCCCCTAACGAGAGCGAGGGATTTGAGATGGGTGTTTTCTCATTTATTATAGTATTAAAATTAATTCGCGTTATATTATACCATTATAGCACTCTGTTTCAATACTCTAAGTGGGCTAGCAGCCTACTATCATCAGTGTTCTAGAAGAGGTAGTCACGTATGTTGATCGAGTTCCTCTCCCACTGAATCACTAGCGGCTCAGGTATACAAAGTCTCACACCACCCTCTCACAGAAACATTGAAAGGTATCAGTCACACGTGTTTACTACTCCTATCTCTCACTACGTACAGAGGGCCATTCATCTGATTAGAAGGAGGCTCACGAGAGGCTCAGTTGCACATCTGAGCGCTATAAGTGAGTACACGAGTTCTTTATATAACACCGCTTCTTCCCGTCTTTTCTTTTAATATGCTCTTTTAAAATCGCCTGTATGTTATAGAATAATAATTGAGATATATATTGTTTCTCTCCTTTTTTTCTGACTGATATTTTAGTTCATCAATAATATGAAAACGTTACTTTAATCAGTAGACAATAAAGAACTTTAAAGAGTTTCATCCAGAGAGGAGAGGCCTGCGGTGGGAGAGTATTGAATGCCGAGTGAGGCTGCGAGAAACCCTTTTGATTATACCACTACCCACCACACCGGACACTGTGTCGATCAAGCACATTTAAAACATAAATACTGGAAGCAATCACTAAAACAAATGTCAACTCATCTACACATATTATTATAAGGACCGAGGAAGCAAATAGTATAGAACAGCTTTATATAAATATGACTATACACTTTACACTCAGAGTACCAAATAGGCGCTAGGAAAACATATACTGATAATAAGTTGTATTTCGCTATCAAAAGTAAATTATAGTAAAACTCTGAAAATATAGTAAGAGAATAAGCTCTTTAAGAATTAGTTTGAACTTTCATATATATACACTATCTTAAAAGAGGAGCATAGAGAGACAATGCAAAGTTTGGGGGATTTGTTGGTTGATTTTTTTGTAAAAAAAAATCAGGATGGAATGAATTTTTTGATTTATGCTTGGATTTTACACGTGAACTGTTACCGTCCAAATAAGAAGACCTCAGTCAAGGTTACACTAAGAAGTTCAGTTGCTACTCTCTAGCGCTTCGAGTGTTGACGAAAGAAGTGATAGAAGAGTCATGAAAAAAGAGATAAGTTAAGTTGAATAAAACCTAAGAGAGAAATTACAAATTGTAATGTTAAAATTGTGAAGAAAAAGAAACCTGCGACCTCACTATCGGATACACAGACAAATACCGACCCACATATAATAATAAACCGAGCCAAAATATTTCAACATTATGACGAACAACCACAAAAAAAAAACCGATAACACATAAAAGAAAGCTTCTCCCATCATAAACAAGTAAAAATAATGCTCTTGAAAATAAATGACCCACTCCGAGACTATAACCACTAATATTATACGAAAGTCTCTCTATTTTTTTTTAGAGAGCGAGGATATCTATATCACACGACAATATATTTAAGAGAGTCTACATGAATGACATAGGTTATAACTTCTACTAACCACTATTATAGCATATTATATTAATATATTAATAATATTAAATAATGATAATAATAAATATTATTATTAATGATATTAAAAAATAAATAACAAATAAAAATAACATAAGTAATAATATAAGTAATAAATAATATACAAGAAAATAAAAAATAATTTTAGAGTAGCACAAGTAATGATAAAATTATGATTGTTAAAAAAAATACGAGACGAGAGAAGTCTATAGAGAATATAAGGATTGAGCTACCAAGAACAATCTTCACCCTTCTCTATTTTAAGACGGGTCAAAAAGAAATGAATTAATTATTAAATCTTACAACGAGAAAAGAATAATTAACTCATATATATCTGAAAATACGAAAGTAAAATAATTATTGAGGCGTAAATACCCCGGAAAATGATAAAATACTATATATGTACATATATGAAGCCCTTAGTATAAAAGCATTCAATGTTATGTTTTATATAATATATATCTTTATTGGCTAATATTTTAATTAATTATAATTAAATATTATTATTAATTATTATTTATTTTTTTATAAATTATTAATTATTAATTATATATATTATTATATTAATATCTATATTATATTATATATTTAATTATTATATATATTTAATTTATAAATTTAATTATATAATTATTTATTATTATTATTAACACCTTAAGCAAGCACGAGCTGTTTATAGGAAATTTCTATCTAGAATCTTAAAATTGGTACTATATAATTCGCGCTTCATCTTTTGACCCTTCCCCTTCCAAATCGCGAAAAACTACGGCGTTTATCCCAGAGAGTTATTTTCACGCGAGATCTGCACAAATAGGGTATCTTAAACTGAGAGAGATACACTTAATATATAAAATTAACTATTATAATTATATTAAATTAATATATATTATTATTATATCCACTAAATATATTATTAATTATTTTAAATCAACTTATATTCATCATGTTACTGAGTAAAGTAATGTAATTATTGATTGATTATGGGCTAACACTATGGTTTGAATTATAAAATATATAATATTAATTATTATTATTATTTTCAATTATTTATTATATATTTAATTATTTAAATTAAGAATATATTATATTAAAAATATCAATTAATTATTTATACATATTTTTAAATTGATTTTTTAAATTATTAAAGAAAAAAAATTATTACAATTGCATAACATGTCAAATAACAAAGTATTTCACAAAGATTAATAAATTTAAATTTTAAATTATATATAGTATTTAATATAAATTATATATATAATTATATTTATAATAATTTGAAATTACTAGTTAGATATTCACTTAGGAATCTCACTACATACTAGCTCACAGAATGAATGTCATGGTTCCATACAACTTGAGGCTGGAGAAATAATAATAATATGCACTCACAATGGAGTAGATTATTCTCATTAGTTATCTATATTATTATCATTATAATTATTGAGTAACTTAGAGGATGTAAAATTTTGTCGCTAAAAATATATTATCTAGAGGAGGTTTGATAACCCCTACCGACCCTCCTTTATACAGCCCTTATATATATATATATATATATATATATATACTTATATATATATTAAATATATATATAATATATAATATATAAATATATATATTATATTATATATTATAAATATATATATTAATAATTATAATCTTAATAATCTTATATAATTAATATATAATATATTATATATAAATTAATATAATTTAATATATATATATTAATAATATATATATATATATATATATAATATATATATATATATATATTATATATATAGAGAGAGAGAGAAGAAGAGAGAGATGAAGAGAGAATCGAAATTTTAAAATAGTTTTTTTCCATTAATCGTCATCGTATCGTCATCGTCATCGGCAAAATTACATCATATATTAATTAATACTTCTAATACTTGTATCTGAGTCTTTCATGAGCTCAAAAAATTTATCAATAATCGTATTATTAGTTATTATTATTATCTCCATTTACTTATAATTATTAATTATAATTTTTTATATATTTGTCTTATATAATATTATATTATATAATATTATTTAATTATTATATATATTATTATTTTATTATATTTTTTAACTATATAGTTTATTATTATTATTTATATTATTATTATTATTAATATTATAATTATATTAATTATTATTATATAATTATATTATTAATTTATTATTATTATATAAATTATTTAATTTTAATTATTATTATATTAAATTAATTTATTTAATATATTATTATTAATTAGTGCCTATGAATATAAGTATCTTTAGTTAGTATGATTTAAAACATTTGAGGTTAATTTATAGAAGAGAAGTTTACTAAAAAAAATTGAGGGAATGAAGTTTAAGGGGGGGGGAGACCGAGATGAAGTATTAGGGGTAGAGGTCCTTTAGAAATTCCCTTTTACTTATCTATATGGTAGGGGGAAAACTAATTTATATGGTGAGCGACAAATAAGTCAATAACTTATTATATTATTATTATTATTATTATTATTATAATTTAATTATTAATTATTATTTTAAATTATATATTATTATTTAATTTAAATTATTATATTTTTATATAATTTATATTATTATAATATTATTATTATATATTTAAATTATTATTATATTTATTATTCTTTTTATTTTTATTATTATTATTTATAATATATTATCATTATTATTAATTATAATTATTATTAATATTATTATTTAGATAACGTTAGTATAGTAAGTATAGTAAAGGTAGTAATAGGGAAGATGATTTTCTATAATAATCAATAATTTAAGTCACACATATATAATAAAATATCAAAGAAAAATAAAATATATATAAATAATAAAAAAAAAATAATAATAATAATCATTCTAAAAACAATAGTAAATAATTACTCTAGATTAATAAAAACCCTTTAAAACTAGCTAAAATAATAATTAAATAATATATATATATAATATAATATAATATATACTATATAAATATAATAATAATAATAAATTAAATAATAATATAATAATAATCATTAAATAATTATAATAAAATCAAATTATAATAATAATGAATTTTCAAATATTAATAGTAGTTAAATACTACAAAAAAATGTAATAATTTATAATAATCTAAAATATTTGTAAATTAAAAAAAAAAAAAAATATCAGAAAATTTTATTGCATTGATAATAATAAAATTATAAAACTCTACGGTAAGATACCCATATTTCAATAAGTATTCAAACACTTGAATAACATACACTCTCCCTTACATAACCTTAATTTAACATTTCTACGGGTTGTGTTATGTAAGTATAACTCCATAACATATAATAATATTATATTATATATATATAATATATATTACATATATATATTAATAGTAATATATGAATGATTAATAATATATATATATATATATATATATTATAATATATATATATATAATATTATATATTATATAATATATATAATATATAATATTAAATTAATATATATATATAATATATATATATTAATATATATATAATATTATATATATAGTTACTATTCAATTATACTTATACTCTATCTACCTAACGAGATTGGGGGTGAGGATGCTAGTCATCAACACCGAGATACAAGAGAATGATAGTAGATATAATGAGAGTACAATCGATATATCAGTACATGTCGAAAAGAAAGTCCCCTCATTATTATTAACCGTCTCTTTATAATTCATACTTAAGTGAGAAATATCGTCGCAGAGTCAGAAAAATTCACACACTAAGGGTTTCACACGAGACTTGAGTTAACGAACCCTCACTGTGTATTCGTCAATGGTGGGGTACTAATACTTCTAGTATGGTCACAGGAATCAGACCAATTAACCCCCTCACAAAACTCATTCACACAACTACATTAATAAGCACACTTTCTTCCACTCGCCTTGACCAAAACTCTACAATTCCTCTCCTCCAGTGTCACATTTCATATTAACTGACTCAATCCACTTTTTCTCCGGTTCACAAGATATAGGTATATATAATATATATAATTATATATTCCCAGCACCACTCAACACTATTATATCCCACCCGCTGTTCCCAGCTTTGACTACCACCTGTAGCACGTTATCTATGTTGCGCATCCTCTCTCTGCGCTCATCTGGATAAATCATCTCAATGATAAGGCTTTGATTTATTCTCCGGGATATCTTATCAACTTGCCTTCCTTCACACAGGAGTACCATAATCCGTACATTAAAACGCCTCATGCGATCCAATACACGATACTTTAATCTAGAGCGATCATCCACCCCAACATCTATCCCAATAGATACGCATTTCTAAGTCTCACAATTCTGTGTAACACATTGTACCTTAGATCTAATATAGTTGCACCTCTTCTCCTTATTTTCCATCACAGCCCCAGTAGCGCGACATAGTCCCGGTTGCCTACCTCTATCGCATATAGGTTCATCAATAGTTATCACAACAGGTAACACATACCCTACTCACTTATCCTTATGACCCCTAGTGATGAGGTACAGTTTAAAAATCCCACCGAGCGAGTCCACCTTTACATTACACATACCACTCTGACCCGAGGAATTGCGGCTCACATCATGAGCACGCTTAATCCTACCATTCCCCAACTTTCGACCACTCACTACACTGAGCCTGGCTAACCACTGGCGCAGTGAGAGTCATCCGTCCCCTCTTCATCTAACAATACTTTAAGTATTTAACTAAGACCTCGTTTCCTTGGCCCACACTTTAGGGTGTATATTTGGCTCCACATCCATCTATACTTCTCAGGTGCGATAAGAAACTAACAATTCGGAACAGCGCGGAGAGAGGATGCGTCACTACGGATCACCGACCTTCAGAGTTCTGGAGGATCTGCCAAGCGCATGCCACATCACACAGACTCCACTCTTACTACGTTTACTTTCACCCTTTCCTTTTAGCATAGGCGAGTGGGGATCGCGCCGTTATATGAGCGTGCTTCCTTAGGGTTGCCATATGACCCCCTCAACTGTCTTTCGCTAAAAATATGTATTTGATCTACACACATAAACCTAATATATGCATAAATTTAACGCTCTCTCGCCAAGTCACTAATATCCATGGTAGTTGATTTCGTTTATATCTCATTTGCATTATTGTTATGTGTCTACACTCACTTTCTTACCATTCCATGGAGAATACACGTATCGTGTGCATTAATATCATCTATTCTCGACACATGCACCTTGAAATCCGAAATAACGTTAAACAAACGTCGACACTGCGAACACTAACAACTAATACACATTTATCTACATATATACATCCCATATCCTAATACACTAAGCGATAACCTCTGAAATAAACCAATGAGCACCATAACACCTCCTCGCTCATTCCCGCTATAAACTAAACCAATCTCTTTCAACTCCATTTAATTTTTACACCACTTAGCACATATTCCTGACTCTACACACCAATGGTCCCTACTCACACTTTTCTGAAACCTTTCACCACTCAGTATGAAGCTATACCTAGCGCTTACTCTACTCTGCGCGCGCGAGTTATATCACTCAACATCCCTGAGGCAGTCTATGCACGCGAATAATACAATTCAGATACCTATCATTTCCGTCATGCGCGAACTCTGGAAAATCACACACATAAACACCCCCTGACAATCTCTTCAGGTGCACAATCCTAAATCTATGGCCCTCCTCGCCGCATCCTTTCTCAACAAAGTCAGTGCCCCTCTAATATTTACAATGCATAAGATCTTTACTGATTCCTATCTAACCTCCATACTAGCGAGCGCCACTACCACTTCTCTCACTCAACAACTTTGTTGCAATGCTCAACCCAGAACAATTGTCAAGTTTCCCCTCAGTTACGCGGAGTGATTCAGTCACTCCTATATCTGAGATGCGACTTACACGAGACTTAACCAGCATATATCTTCCCATATATCATAACACTCAATAAATTGAGATGTCAAACTCAGAACCTAATTATCATCCATGCCACTAAGCAGCACCTTATCCTCCGTAATTTAAGCCCTTCATGGTATAGTTGTAAGTAACCCTAGGCGTATACATCATGTCCCACCACATGCGCACTGAGATGCTGCAGATCCCTTCGGACTCAGTTTCTCCCGGGTAAACGTGGCTCACTAAAACTCCGCAAAATCAAAACAACTGTTGAGTTAACTCGACAACTTCTCTATATATTACACGCACTCTCCTGAGCCGAGATTGTCCTATTATCTTTAACTCTCGCCGCTTTCTTCCGATGCATTGACATAATTCAGCGAAACCACTGTAAAAAGGCACTTATCTTATTACTTAGTACCCTTAAAAATTTACACTATTAGTATGTACCGACACCAACTGCTCTCGAATTCTTCTATTGGAGAACTCCCCTATATATCAGTAACAACTACTTCTCTCTCTCACGAGAGTTCAGCCACTCAAACATTTACTATCGCAATTTTCTTCCCCCACAATATGAGCCGTAGTGAAATGCTCCTTGCGACAATTGAGCACACACCAACCAACCACTACCGCTTAACTACATCATTCACTGAATCTTACCTTAACGACTCTTCATCACCCTTATCCACCTAGAGAAAGAAGTTCAAAATCACTGATGTTCCACAGAGAATGTTTTAAAAAAGATGTAAGTTTCCCGCTCCAACTTACTCGTCTTCCATTCCACATCCACTCTCGATCCAGAACGTTTGTCTATCATTACGAAAGCACCATTCCATTCTCTAACGTCAAACGAGAGGAGTTATTGTGATTATCCATTACTCACTATAGATAAATTAACCACTAGTAAGTAAGGACAGGAATAATGATATACTAATATATTGACCCAATATCTTCTGAGGAAGAATTATAAATTACCAATACCATATATATATATCTATATATATATAATATATAATATATATAATATTACTTATAACCTAATGTGAATAAACTACCCACCTAACTAGCATGAAAACTGCAAATGAGCGAGACCTCTAAACAACTTGTTTTGACTTACTCGTTGCTTCTTCAAAATCGCTCCCTGTCCTTCACCCCTCTGCTTTTGAACAGGAAGGTTTTAAGAGGCTATGTCTTACTAATCCAATATTAATAATATATGTAAGACAGTAGATAAGAATAATGCTTATATATAATATTAATATATATATATAACGCACCATGACTTATTAGCAATGAAAAATTATATAAGAATCAATCAATAAATATTACAATCTAATACCGCCACAATTTACCATTAAAAAAGCCACTAGTATTATATATAAATTATATAAAATATTGTATATATCACCACGCCCTCTCAACGTGTTAATATTATATATAATACACGCCAACAACATATGTAATATATTAATCACCCCTAATCATACTAATATGAAATCATTATACCTCTACACTTAAAATTACGTTAGAAATACCCATATCGGCAAATGTACTTATATAATAGCATACACTAAGTCTAACCTGTACTGACCAATCTATATACAACACATAACCTATATAATATAACTTCTCAAAGAGGCACACTAAAAGTAGTACCTCTTGATTGATAATCTACCCGTTCCAAAAGTAAGCATCAAGCAAACTACTATATCCTGAAACATTAACTATCTCACAACTATAGCTATATTCCTAAACACTATCACACGAAACTAAGCAACTCTATCATTCTCATCCACTAATAACAAATTTGAGAGTATCACAGTAGTTATGCCATGCCTTAAATACAACACTGCCAACACATTATCTATCTTTATTTAACAATAAATTTGAGGGAGTATTACTAAAACTGATTATATGCACCAGAAAGGAACCAGTCAGTTCTCTGTTTTTGTCCTATAATCGCGAATAGCTCTCACACATCTTTAATTTTTGGTAACCTGAAACATTAAGAACCACAATAAATGCTTAATTTTAATTTTTTTTTAAAAATAAAAACGGTTTTTAATATATAACTATCATCCTGCAGAGAAAGAAAAAACAGAAAAAAACAATTGTAAAAGAGAATATATATATCAGAATATAATACTGACTGAAATAGCGAAATCGCTCAGATATTGCGAAAAACAAAAACAGCAGTAACCCTGCGTATGCACCTTAGTAAAAAATTTATAAAGTCGCTTATCATGCCTACAGTTCGAGAAGACCGGAGATCCCCACGTTATAAAAATGCATATTGAAAGATTCTAAGCACTAATTACAAATGAGCAGCACCAGAATATGAGACTAATATTTTATGTTCGTTGTAGAGATCTTAAAATACACTAATACTATAATTTTCTTCAAACTAAATAATCTACAACTCAACAACCAATCAATCTAATAGTTTTAATCTCTCAATATGCCATTCTACACCGATAAGATATATATTTAAAGAACGAATATTACTGCATGCCTTACTCATAGAATATCTGGAACTAACTACACTCATGGTTTCTATAACACCAACGAACTTTCGCGTTTTTAGCAGAGGACCGAGCTACCCTCGAAGGTGTAAGGAAATGTAGTCTCTGAAATATACCTCATAAATATAGAAGAATGATTAGGATACAGTTATTATATATATATATTTATCTATAATATACCAAAAATGGAAGCTCGATGCGAATGAACTACCATACCATTCTATCCTATATTACTAATTATATATATATATACCTTTACCTTACATATTATAACTTTACGAGAATGGATGATAATGAAGAAAACTGTTACAATTACATAAACGTTCAGTCAAAATAATATATATATATAAAATAACAGCTCTAGATATAACATACACACATTGGATCTAAGTAATGGAGCATGAGAAGATAATGAGATATACCTATACAGAGGATTCACCCTAATATCTTACTATATATATTATATACTAATATC
>JABUQX010021847.1:25000-32500 GCA_015478945.1 Trachelipus rathkii
ATATGACAGAACAACAGAAACCTCTGAAGAACACTCACTATTGAAATGAAAGAAGAAGAAGGTCGCCCCATCAACAACAGCCGAGATATTGGAAAGATTCTAAAGAAAGCTCGATATAAGTAAGCAAAGAAAGGAGGAAACCAAAGGAGGGAGCTTGGAGAGCAGTGACGCGTGCCATACTCGGTCAAAAATGCTTTGGAATATGTCAACGCCACCACCCAAAGTCTCCACGTAGTTCCTAAGAGCGAAACACCATAAATCAGTTAGTTAGGAATGTATATCGCCAGTAAACTTCGTGCACGAGAGCCGTACTGGGCGATCGGAGTGAGTTTCCAGATGATCTAAAGAAGTGATTTGAGAAGGGTTTCAAAGATCTTAGATAAGAATACAAGTGAGAGCTACAGGCGATAGTTTTAGAAAGATCAGAGCCGATTTCCTATTTCAACAGAATAAGGTAATTGGACATGTGAGGAGCTTCCAACACTAGAGGGAGGGAAAGGTTCCTAGTACTGAACCTATAGAGAATATCAGTTGAGTGGGGGCTGAAGAGATTAGCCTTTTTCAGTTGGAGAATTAGCATAACACAATGCTCAGATCGAATAAGAGGAGGAAAGGCATACTTTAACCAGAAGTTGCTAGAAGATGAAAGATTTTGGTCAGTAAGGAGAACCAGAAGGTTGAGCGCCTTTCCTTTGACGAAAGCCAGCTTTGCTCGTCGAAGACAATCCCTGCAACGATTTCTAAGCTGAATGAAAATTAACGAGAGTGAATGGAGAACGAGAATTTTTCCCGACAGGCACTGTCTCCTAGCCTGAAGGCCAGAGAATAGCACGAAACTCGAACCATGGATTTTAACATGAGGAAAAAAGATTTAGTTAAATAGAAGAAATGAATGAGAAGAAAAATTTTAGCTGAAGAAGAAATGAACCTGACTCCGCCTTCATCCCTCCCCCCTTAACCAACCCAAAATCACACCAGAGCACTCAACAGCTCCTCCTATACTATATTCTTAAAACATCTTTATTTTAACTCATCTCTCATATTCACAATCCTATTACCTCCACTCTCAGTACTGAAAGCGTCTGAAACACTTTGCATCACACTTCCTCCTCTTGCAAACTCTCGAATATCCCCTTCCTCACATTAAAAGCTTACACCTCTGGTTCTAGAATTAATCTCTCTTATACAGAGTAGTTAATGAGGATATCATTGACAGCCACCTTTGATCGTATCCGCACATTAGACAATCGTACGGACCACATAACAAATCGTCTCTCATCATCTATACTATCTCTTAAAAATAATCACCTTTCTACAATTCTCATCATGCTTATTATTCGCACTAGGCATCCAGTGATATAAGAGAAGCTCATTAAATAAATAACTTAGTATTCTATTTGCATTTCTATCCATTGATTAAACTATTTATTACTCACCTATTTACATCTTTAATCTAATTTATTCCATATATTATTATTATTATTATTTATATTTACCATTTTACACAATCATTTTCATTACTCTATTATTCATTACTCTATCTCATTTACTTCCTCATCTTATTATTCGAGATGACTTAAGGAACTCCATAACTAAATTCGAAATATAACACCATAAACATACACTCCATCAGGAGACAACAGCAGATTTTAGAATAACCCCCTGACCCTCCTGTCCTAACAGCCTTATATTACCTTATTACACGGCGACATTACAAATATATACTAATATACTATATACCCTATATTAGCTCATATATTCAATAGTCTATCATATACTATATAATATATATCTAATACTATATATATATATATATATATATATATATACTTATATATACTTATATAGAGAGATAGAGAGAGAGAGAGAAATTTTAAAATAGTTTTTTTTTCAATTAACATACGTCATCGCCCAAATTTGCTCTAATATCGTTCATCGTTCATCGGCCGGCCAAAAAATTTTCATAATCGTCCCCATCAGCTAATATTATATATATATAATATATAATATATAATTATATATATATAATTTATATATATATTATATATATTAATATTATACTTATTATATAATATATTATACTATATTATATATTATATATATTATTAATAATTACAGTAGTTTTTTTAAAAGGTCATTTTGCCTTTTAAAAATGGCTGGCATTAATTTTCGTCATTAAACTCTCATTACGGGAATTTCTGTTGCCTTTTTATAATAGGCATGTCGAACACCGGCCTTTGTTTTGAGTAAATAACCAACCGATAAAAAATCTTTGTTTAATCCGGTAGCCAACATTTTGTTTTTTTAAATATAGGCTAAAATAAAAATTTAAAACCCTATATTATATATTATATATATACTATATCTATATATATATATGTAATATAATATATATATATATATAATATATATATATATATATATATAACATATATATATTATATATATCTATATAATATTATATAGTAATATATAGTATCTATATATATATATAATCGATGGGGTGGTCAGGGGGTAGAATACAATATTATATAATACCAACTTTTACCCACATATTTTATAAATATAATATATATATATAATAAATATTATATTATATATTAATATATATATATATTATATATATAATATATATATTATATATATTAATATATTAATATAAATTATATAATTATATGGATGATCAGAACGATCTTTTCTTCTCCGCAAATTTTGTGGAAAAAGGAAGAAAAATTTCAATGGACAGAGAAACAAAAATTTACATTTTACTGCAATGCGTAATATTTTATAATATTTAAGTAAGGTTAGTTAGGTTAAGTAATGAGTATAAGTAGGTAAGTAAGTTATTTAAGTTGCGTTAGGTATTATAGATTTAAACTTATCACTTGGCAACTTTAATCTTTATGCTTAAGGTTAAAAAAAAAAAAACCTTCTAAAGTGGAAAAAAATCAAAATTTTAATAATATACTTTTACCATGAAAGATCGTACTGAATAGCTATATAGCTATATATTAATATATATATATATTAATATTATTATATATATACTATAATATATATATATATATTATATATATCTATATATATATATATACTTTCCTCTGGTGGGGTTGACCTGCCCCACTGGGTCAGGGGTCAAAGAGTTGGATAAGAGAATGGATGAGACTGTAGAAAGAAGGCGTGTCGCCCGAACCCTTTTCAATGGAGAGGGATCGATTGAAGTGTTTCAGATAGAGCAGCGTACCGTATGTGTGTGTGTGTGTGTTGTTGTGTGTGTGTTGTGTGTGTGAGAGAGGAGAGAGAGAGAGAGAAGAGAGAATATGAAGAGAGAGAAAGAGAGAGAGAGAAAAGAGAGAGAGAGAGAGAGAGAGAGAAGAGACTCAGAGAGAGACACAGTACGTAGAGAGAGAGAAAGAGAGTGAGAAAGAGAGAGTGAGAGAAAGTGAGTGAGAGAGAGACGCAGAGAGAGAGAGAGAGAGTAAAAGACAGACGCAGAGAAAGAGAGAGAGAGAGAGAGAGAGAGAGAGAGAGAGAGAGAGAGAGAGAGAGAGAGAGAGAGAGAGAGAATTGAATGGTCAAAATATGATAGATTATGAGAAAAAGAGTGAGAGAGAGAGAGAGAAAGAGAAAGTGAGAGAGAGAGAGAGAGAGAAAGAGAGAGAGAGAGATCCTTCTAATTAAGATCACGAGAAAAAGAACCACCAAGAATATTAAAGACAGACGAAGGTTTATGTTGTGTGCTTTAGAAGAAGAAGATATTATAGTTATGTGGAAGATTAAGTGGAGTAGTTAAGATAGAAGAACTGAGTTTTGAGTCATTGAAAACAACTGTCGGTAATAGTTGAGTTCAACAGACTAAAAATAATCGATATTTTTTTAAAAATCAATCGATGTTTTTTTAAATGTTTCTGGAATAAAAAATTGCCAAATTTGCGATATTTTTATAAGCAACATTATTCTTCGTTGTTTTCATATATCATTTCTTTTTACGTTCCAAAAATCAGTAAGGTTATGATAAGTTTGGTTAGGTAGACACAGATTTACTGTGTATAATTGACAAAACTTATCATAACCTAAACTTAATGGGTCCTTAAAAGAATTTAAAGAAAAATATTTTTGGTAGATTGATTAAATTTATATATGAGAAAGGTTTGGCACACTGTTTTAGAACTTTTACATGGGGACGAATGATATATAAAAAAACGATTATCGGAAAAAATATCGATATTTCGTCAGAATCTGTTGAACTCAACTATTACCCAACTGTTTTCTCTTCCTCAATTACAGTTTCGAGATAGGTTAGTTCTCCAAGGCCGATCCCTAGCGTGACCTCTACTACTTATTGATGGTTGGGACAATCTTCCAAAATGAAAGGAGTAAAACAGGGGTGGAGGTTGTGGAATCGTCCTATAGGAGTGGATGATTGAAGAGATAATAAAGAAAGTCGTTAATGAAAAGTAGAAAAAAAAGTTGGGGATAGAAGAGAACCCTGAGGAACACCACCATTTAAAGATTTAAAGGAGGAGTGGATGGCTTCTATAACAGCTGCTGCTATAGATCGACCGGAAAGGAAATCAAAGAGGAGACCACGGAGGGTAAGGACAGACACCGAAAAAAGGAAGTTTAAAGATCAAAAGCTTTTTGCCAGATTTTATCGAAGATTTTCACTATGTCTAGCACCATGGCAAGAGATTCACTGAAATGCTAAAGGGATGTGGAGAGGACCAAGAATCAGAGGGAAGGGAAAGAAGATCGTCAGTAGAACAATTCTTTCCGTCAGTAGAACTCTTCCTTCCCTCAGTAGAACTCTTCCTTCTGTCATTAGAACTCTTCTTTTCATCAGTATTCTTCTTTCCGTTAGTAGAATTCTTCTTTCCGTCGGTATAATTCTTCTTTCTGTAGGCAGAACTCTTCTTTCCGTCAGTAGAACTATTCTTTCGGTCAGTAGAACTCTTCTTTCCATCAGTAAAACTCTTCCTTCCCTCAGTAGAACCCTTTTTTCCGTCGGTAGAACTCTTCTTTCGATCAGTAGAACTCTTCTTTTCGTCAGTAGAACTTTTTCCGTTAGTAGAACTCTTCTTTCCGTCAGTAGAACTCTTCTTTCCGTCGGTAAAACTCTTCTTTCCGTCAGTAGAACTTCTTTCCATCAGCAGAACTCTTCTTTCCGTCAGTGGAATACTTCTCTTCGTCGGTAGAACTCTTCTTTCGGTCAGTCGAACTCTTCCTTCCGTCATTAGAACTCTTCTTTCCGTCGGTAGAACTCTTCTTTCCGTCGGTAGAACTCTTTCTTTCGAAAGCCGTACTGGCGATCAGAGAAAAGATTAGAAGAATTAGCGGATGTAATTCCATAGGAAATTAAAGTACGACACCAAATCTGACCAATAGTTAGCAGCACCGAACCCAATAACGTTTCCTCCCTGAAGGCGGGTCTTTTTTCCTGCGGAAGACTTGAAGGGATAGAACAGGATACAAAGATAAGGTGATCGAAGTAACCCTGAGGAGGAGGAGGAGGAGGAGGAGGAAAGAGTTTAACAGAGTAGGAAGAAAGATTAAAGGTTAGGAAAAGATCTTTAATTTGGAATTTATCTCTGAAACAATCAGGGAAACGAGTAAGGATCTGCACAAACTGCTCAAGGCCATTCTTGATAGAGTAATGGTAAAAATACACACATGCATACATATCTGTTTATGCTGTCACATACTCACACCAATGACTGATAAAATAATTTATTAATTGATAAAACAAGGCACACAACTATCAGTTGACACACACACATAAAATGTATGTATGTATTTAATATGGATATTAAAGTTTTTGCGATGTGTCGCATATGCAGATCTTTTTATTCTTCCACTCAGATACTGATACGGATCTTCGGAAGTACAAATCCGGATGCAGATATTCCGACATCACAAATATTAATATCGCAGAGATAACATAATTCTACAAAAGGCCTTCAAACCTCGAATTTTATGCAGGAGAGCATCACAAACTCTCATTGAGAGTGGTTCACTTGCCTTGAACTCATAATGGACTGAAGGACAGTAATTTGTCTGCCTGGAGGGACGGCATCTGTCCTTCATTGGTAAGGTCCGCTCTATTAAAAAAAAATAATAAAAAAAGTTTTATGTAGGGAAAAATTTGGAATGGAAATGGGATTTGAAAAGCGTGGAATAAATACAATTCTATTCTAGGATGGGAACTACTGTAGGTAATTTTTACCTAGGATCCGGGCAAAGGATCGAATCCTAGCTCCAATGCCTTGTGACTCTCTCGGTGTCTACAGATTGTGCCACACAAAAGGCAATAAGATTAGTTAAGGGTAGAGAAAGATGAGACCTTTTGAGACCTAAGAGTTTTGGGTCTTACTAGGGCTTTACTAATGAGTTTTGCTAGGAAAGATGAGACCTTGCAACTAGGAAAGTTTTGGGTCTTACTAGGAAAGATGAGACCTTGCAACTAAGAAAGAGTCTTGGGTCTTACTAGGTCCTTACTAGTCTTACTAGGAAATATGAGACCTTGCAACTAGGAAAGATAAGACCTTGCAACTAGGAAAGTTTTGGGTCTTACTAGGAAAGATGACCTTACAACTAGGAAAGAGTTTTGGGTCTTACTAGGTCCTTACTAAAGTCTTACTAGGAAAGATGAGACCTGGCAACTAGGAAAGAGCTTTGGGTCTTACTAGGTCCTTACTAAAGTCTTACTAGGAAAGATGAGACCTTGCAACTAGGAGTTTTGGGTCTTACTAGCAAAGAAACCTTGCAACTAGGAAAGTTTTGGGTCTTACTAGGTTCTTACTAAAGTCTTACTAGGAAAGATGAGACTTTGCAACTAGGAAAGAGTTTTGGGTCTTACTAGGTCCTTACTAAAGTGTTACTAGGAAAGATGAGACCTTGCAACTAGAAAAGAGTTTTAGGTCTCTCTAGGTCCTTACTAATTCTTACTAGGAAAGATGAGACTTTGCAACTAGGAAAGAGCTTTGAGTCTTACTATGTTCTTACTAAGAAAGATGAGACCTTGCAACTAAGAAAAGGTTTTAGGTCTTACTAGGAAAGATGAGACCTTGCAACTAGGAAAGAGTTTTGGGTCTTACTAGGTCCTTACTAGTCTTACTTAGGAAAGAGAGACCTTGCAACTAGGAAAGTTTTGGGTCTTACTAAAGTCTTACTAGAAAAGATGACCTTACAACTAGGAAAGAGTTTTGGGTCTTATAGGTCCTTACTAAAGTCTTACTAGGAAAGATGAGACCTGGCAACTAGGAAAGCTTTGGGTCTTACTAGGTCCTTACTAAAGAGTCTTACTAGGAATGAGACCTTGCAACTAGGAGTTTTGGGTCTTACTAGCAAAGAAACCTTGCAACTAGGAAAGTTTTGGGTCTTACTAAAGACAGATCCAAAATCAGGAAAGAGTTAGGTCTTACTAGGTCCTTAGTCTCTTACTAGTCTTACGGAAAGATGATGACCTTGCAACTAGGAAAGAGTTTTGTGTCTTACTAGGAA
>JABUQX010021847.1:45000-47500 GCA_015478945.1 Trachelipus rathkii
TGATATAGCTCACATTGGTCAACTAACAGTTGTGCTTGGTTACGCAAAGTCAGATGGTGTGCCAGTTGAGCGTTTTTTACTATTTGTTCCAAATGCGGGACATAAAGGAACCGATTTATTTGATGCCATAATGTGCGCTATTCGTGAAAATAATATTAACTTTGCAGACTGTCGTGGACAAAGTTATTATAACGCCTCAAATATATCCGGATTGTTTAATGGTGTCCAAGCTCTAATTAAACGACAAAACAATATGGCAGTTTATGTACCGTGTGCAGCCCATTCCCTTAATCTTGTTGGAAAAAAACGCTGTAGATACATGCGTAAAAGTAATTTCATTTTTTTTTTTAGAAGAATTGTACTCATTTTTCTCGGTATTTACGTATCGATGGGATATTCTAAAAAAGGAACCTACCACTTGGCAACCCTGTATTAAAGAAACTTAGTGGAACACGATGGTTAGCCCGATACGAAGCCTGTTATGCCCTTTGCTATACGTACAAAAGTGTGGTGAAAGCTTTAAGTGATATTTCTGATGACACTAGTCAGAAAGCAAAAACACGGCATGATGCTGCATCTATTTGTTCAAACCTTCAGAAAAGGGAGACTGCTCTTATGGCTTACATATGGTGTTCAATTACAAAAAGACTTAATGCTGTTAATACAAAGGTTCAAAGTGTTAATATAGATTTAGGCACTGTAGTTAATGTTTACAAATCTTTAATAGGGTATTTCGATACAATGCGAAGAAGATTTGATACTTATGAAAAGACAGCTGACGCTGTACTCGAAGAAGGAACACAGTATACATATGATCAAAACCGAAAGAAGAAAAGAAAGAGCCAGTTCGATGAATTGGAAAACGAAAGTTCAGGAATGAGTGGGAAGGAATATTTTCGGGTAAACACGTTCTTATTTATTGTTGACAGCATCACAGAGGAATTAAGAAAGCGATCAGAGGCATGTGAAGGTCTTTTAGTCACTTTTAACAAATCTCGATTCAGTAAACTCAGAAGAAATGTCAACCTGTGCTAAACAGCTAGTTTCTTTGTATAAAGATGATTTAGAAGATTCATTGACAGAAGAATGTTTTCATTTATAAGGGGATATGATTCGGCTAGACAAAGGGAAACCTCAGTGTGCTTTGGATTTGCTGAAGTATATGCGAAATAACAGCTATCAACAGATCTATCCAAATATTGATATCGCTTTAAGAATGTTCTTATCCACTGCTGTATCAAATTGCACAGGCGAACGATCTTTCTCCTTATTAAAAAGGGTGAAAAGCTGCCTCAGATCAACAATGGGCCAAGATCGCATTACAAGTTATGCCGTTCTTTCAATTGAAAGTGATATTACCTTGCGTCTTACATTTGATGATGTAATAAATACATTCGCAGAGAATAATAAATCAAGAAAGAAACCTCTGTAAAATAGTTATTAGTCATGTGAAAAAAAATTTTTGTTCTTTCTTTATTGTTGAAAAGTGAGAAGTTTTTGAAATTTATGTATTTGTTTTGATTGAAGAATTTGTCTACCTTAAAAAGGAAATTAGTCATCAAGTTTACAAAAAGATTAGGTGTCAATTTTTGTCATATTATGTAGCAAATTTGTATTCTTTAAATAAGCTCTTTATGGCATTGAAAACAATTCATTTGAAACTATATTATTTACTCATATAATGGGCATTCGTCGTACTGTGGCATTAGGATATTTTAAATTTGGAGCAGTCTACATTGGCTATTGGTTTTATTAATTTAAAAAAAAAACGGCTATAAGGTTGAAGGGCAGAAAGGCGCCTCGTATCAATCGGCCTAGGGCGGCAAAGAATACAAATACGGCCCTGCTCTTAACAATAATAATAGTTATAAGAAGCATCATATAGAAAGAAATGCTGTCTTTGAAGTTGTGAGAGTATGGGTGAGTGAATAGCTCAAAATGAAAGACGAATGTATGGTTAAGATATTGAATGTTATCCCTGGTGAAGAAAAAGAAACACGGAACATAAAAAATTATGTTAATAGAATAGGTAACGACCTTGTTAATCATACCTATTTTAGGTGATGCTCTGTGCAGAGGCAGTACAGAACCTTTTGTGCATTACTACCCTTCATACTGACGGCGCTAACAATCTATTACCAAGATTTCACTTCACTATACTCATGGGTATCCTTCACAAATTCAAGTATCTTCGGCTTTTGGTGTGCGTATGTCTGAGTCCTACACTTTCTACCTCATTCAAGGACATTATAAAGGCTAGTAATTCGTTCTCATGCCGTACATGCGCGAAAAAAGGATACGAAGCGTCAATGTACTCAACCGGATAGACAAGCGAGATTACGGTGTTTGCACCACTCGAACAAAATCGGCAGTTGAAAAAGGCCCTCAAGATTTATCAAAGATCCTTTGAAATCTTGACTTTGAACCATCAACATACGCCTTTAAGAGTGTCCATCTGAACACATTGCTACTTTTAGATCCATACCTATTTCAGACCATA
>JABUQX010021847.1:52500-63634 GCA_015478945.1 Trachelipus rathkii
TATTCACCCTCCTTTTGGACTTTAAAATATTCGTAAAAAACATTTTCAACTACCCTAATTCCTAAAGAAAAAAAATCCTTTTTTTTTTTAAATTTTTTACCTCTGAATCAAAAAAAAATATTTCCTTTATTCCATTTCTAACTTAATAATTCTTTTCATTCTTTAGTTTCCGCCAAGATCATCCCCATTTCATTTTCTCTCATAATCCACTTTTCAACTTATATTCTTTCTACACCGATCTTAGTTCTCTAGATACATACTTTCAACAATCTCTTCTTCTCTTTTCGTTTGGGAGTTCCTATTACATGCTAAACAAATGTCTGATTTTCCTCCTATTTTCTACTCCCTACCAAGACATGCTCATTTTAGCACAATTTTATTGATCTGTGGCGTTTTCCTATATTCTACGTATGCAACTAATACTTTAAATTAATAGTCTAATTTTAGTACAAGAAAATGTTTAAGAGAAAATATAACCCTTATATTAGAAAACTTTTAACGAAAGCTAATATGAATAAATAAAAACTTACAACATCGGGAAATTTGGTGATGAAATCCTTTGGAAATTGTTTGTCTCTTGCCTTTTTCATAACATCTAACCTTTCCATTTCTGTGGAAAAGGAAACGAGCATCTCGAAGAAAATTAATCCCAAAGAGTATATGTCCACCTTGTAGGTGTAACTCTGTCCGGACAGCTGGAAAGAAATCTCTATGTCACTATGAGGTATAATTAATATATCCTATTTCAAATAAAAGGATTAAAATGTTCAACAAATTGATAGTTTAATAACGGGAAATAAATATATTTCATTTCAGATTGGTAGAAGAGGAAACAGCTGAAAATAGAAAAGAATCTTACTAGATAAGTATAGTTAAAAAAGGGATATACATGTTGAAAAACTAAACTAAATGTCCATATTAGGGGCCAGCAAGGGACGGACTGGTAGGATATCGAGCTATGATCCCGGCTATCTTTCAACATGACGCCGGCCAAGTTTTATTTCATACCCAATAACATAAATCCCAAACCTCTACGCAGGGGATTGAACCCGCGACCTCCCGGTTGAAAGGCTGCGAGTCAACCGCTGCGCCACAAGGTGCTCTTTATATTCTATAATTATATGCAAAATCTATTCCCAGTTTGTTTAATAAATTTTATATAAAATTTATCTATATTATTTAACAGAATTTAGAATTATAGGATAGCTGTGGCTAAGAATGCCCCAAAATTAGTTTATAAAAATAATTATAGGTATGAGAAAAAAGAAATAAAGTGACTGGAGTATGAAAAACTATCAAGTAAAAACAAAACAATTTCAACTAAGATCTAATTTATATAACATTATATTGCACTATTCATTGGTATTGCGGCCAAATATTATTTATATGGTGTGGAATATTTAGCGATTAGACTGGTCAGGTGGAAATAAATTGGAAATATCGAAAAAAACAAGAACAGTTGCAAGTACAATCTTGTGTGTGTGCAACAGAGCCTGCTACAAGAAACTACATTCTTTTGCACTTATAGCTTTATCATAAACAACGTGCACTATATTTTATTGAAAGGTTGGGGGGGAGGGGATTATAATACCTGCTCAGGACTCATATAAAGTTGAGTACCAACATTAAGAGTTTTTTGCTTTTGCAGATTCCTGGACTTGATAAATTGGTCGTCTAATGGTGTTAAAGCTATATCATTTTCTTCATCAATGTTGGTTACCAAACCAAAATCACCAATTTTAATTTCTCCATCCAATGAAAAGAATATATTTGAGGGCTAATAAATAAATAAATTTGAATATAAATAAAAATAAAAATATTTATAAGTGGCATATCTAATTTTCCTTAAAATAAGTACACTAAATAATTACAATAAACATATCTAAACTTAAGATGTCTCACAGAAAAGGAAAAAATTATTTACTTTTACTACATAATGGTGTTTAATATATAATTCACTTTTTTAATAAAATTATGTGCATTAAACAGAAAGCAAAAATTAACACAGGAGAATTTCCTAATGAATAAATTGGTAATGATATTTAGGATATTACTTGAAAAACCTAATTGGTAATAAGTGGCGGGTCTAGAGACTTAATTTAAAGAGCTACAAATTTAAAAATGACGATGATAATAATAAACAATCATTTTTGTTTTTATTACTTAATTTGGTAACTAAGAAATCTAAAGCTGATAATAAAAATCATTTTCAAAAGCAGCAAAAGCATTTATGCTGTTGCCGGTATTGAAAATTATTATTATTATTATTATTATTATTATTATTATTATTATTATTATTATTATTATTATTATTATTATTATTATTATTATATTTTTAGATTTGCAGTCCCCCAAATTTCGTTTCTAGAGCCGCCACTGTGTGTAATTTCAAAAAAATTACTATATTTAAAATTTTAAAGTATCAATATATATACTATAAAGTATATTTAAAAAATACTATTAGTAAAATTATATTACCTTTAAATCTCTATGCATAAGGGCTCTGTCGTGTACGTATTCCACAGCATGAACTATGTCATTAAATACTGAAAAAATCCAATTTTGGTCTCTCTCCTTATTAGTTGTTAACCATTCTTTTAAGCTTTCTTCTTTGCATAGTTCCATTTGAATGAATAAATAAGTTCTTGGATTAACAACGGGTGGATTGTCTTCCAGAATTTTCATAATATTACCAGTATTTTTACAAGGACTACAATTTAATTCCCTAATATCCAAGGAATTAGGTCTTTTCTGATTTTTTATATGCCTACGACTACATGAATTGGAAGATATATTTATTGAGCTAGATGATATTCTGTCCCTCTGGCTATCAAAGACTTCTCCTTCAGTAGATGAAGCCATAAAAACAATAGAGTCACTTTGCGTACGTTCTTTCTTCGTAAACTTTTTCTCAGCTTGTAAAATTTCCATGTTATAAGATGAATTATTATTTTCTGACCAGGCTGAATCATTATCATCATCTTCGTCATCGTCATCATCATCAACATACGAATTACCGTCACTTTCACCATCATTTTCAAAGGCTATTTCAAAAGAATCATCATCTTCATAAACTTTGGAAGGTATATTATCAAAATCATCAAAGTTAACACCTCTCAAATCCTGTATATTCCCTGTATTTACAGACTGACTGAAAACTACTGACGGCTGATTATCTTCGCTTTTAATTTTATCATGCTGTTCGGTAAAATCATCGAGAGATGGTGCAAAAGTATCACTGAGGAGAGAGAACGAAAAATATAAATGGAAACCATTTAGCTTTTGTTTTAAGCCAAAATTCTCTTTTTCAATAAAGTAAGAGAACAAAAAAAATATATATAGCAATTTAAAGAAATAATTTGTAAAGTTAGAATAAAATACTTTGACTTAATTAGTATACCCATACCTTGCTTTCCAAAATTTATCATCCTCCTGAACCCAATCAACAGGAGGAGTTTCTAGCCAACTATTATAATAGCGAACGATATTTGAATGATTAAGCTTTGCTAATGCCCTCACTTCTCTCTTCACTCTTTCAGCTGATTTTTCTCTACAATTAAAAAACGATAATAATTCATATTATAAATAATCTGATATCTGGCACCAAATCTAAATAAAATTAGTGTGTGAAATTAGTTAAAAATAAAAATGAAATGAAAGGGGACTGCCATATTGTAGTACCTGAAGAACATTTGTTCTTGTACCTATATATAACTTTTCCGTAATATTATATATAAATATATATATAATATACTAATATATATATTATATATATATTATATAATATATATATATATATATCATATATATATATATTATATATATATATATATATATATGATATATATAATATATATATATATATATATATATATATATATATATATATATATATATATAAATTTTAAAACAACATTAATTTATTCGAATATAAAAAAAATATAAAAAGAAAGGATTCTATGAAACTTACTTAGAAGGAAGAACAATTCTTTTCACTGCATACTCATTTTCATCCAGTTTTTTCTTAACGTGAAGCACAACGCCAAACCCGCCCTGACCAAGGCGACCGATTGCCTCAAAATCTGAAGTAAATCTGAAAATAGTCATTCAAATAAATAAACGCTTCCAGCATTTGAAATTATTTTAATTCAAAAATTAATTTTTTTTTTTTTTTTAAATTTCGAGATTTGTTTCCCAATTCATAAAATAATTAAAAAATATTTAAAGAAAACATTCATCAGTATTTCTAATTAAATAATTACTCTTAATTAAAATTAATTAATTAATTGATTTCTCATGATATTAAGTATCTCACTACCTTTCATCCTTATCAAATTTTGAAAATTTAAATATATGATCTGTATCTTTACTGGACTCTGTATCCTAGTTTAAATCTCTCTTATAAATTTAAATACTTATTGCACTTCTAATAATATTAACTAAAATTTATACTTTGGATATCTATTTACAAAAATTTTACCTTGAAATCATTAACTAAATTCATTTTACTTTAATATATATTATTTTATTGATTGTATGATAATGATAATGAACAAATTGTACCATCATCTAATAAGAGCTCTCCATTATCAAACTTCTCATGCCCATTTTATTTAATTCCTTTCAATATTCAACATCAAAACATGTTCCTTCAAAATTTTACTAAATCACATAACGATTTAAAGAAGGTTCTTTGACATCATTTAACTATCTTTATAGCCACAAACCTTGATGTGAAACACGAGTCCTGACGCTCGGTCGTTCTATCTGAATGTGGAGTGGATGGGGTTAGTGGTGTCTCGTTTGTCCCTACTGACGTTAAAGAAGGCACCGGCGGTGTCGGGCCATTCTCTAAAAAAAAACCCGCCCCCCAGGGTCAAATAAATGCTTATTGTTTGGCCAGGAAATTGAATGAAATAAATTTTTTTTATTTTTTTTCCAAAGGGCCCCGGCCCCAACCCCCCCCCCGGCCCCCAAGGTCCTTCCCCCCGCCGGGTTAAGTTTTGTCCATTTCTTAATGGGCCGGAGCCCAACACAGCCCGTGAGTAGAAATAATCATATAGAAAACTTTTAAGTGCTAAAAACGTTATTTAAAATAAAAAAAAGGAAAAAGGGGCATAATTTTCGGGGGCCCCAGCCCAGAACCCCCTCCCCGAGGCCCGAAAAAAAAGGGCCACAGCCCTTAAATCTATTAACTTGCGGGGATCGGGGGCCAAAAAAAAACAGGCCCCCAGGAAAAGGGGTTAAGGCGGGGACGGCGTTCGTGGTGAAGGAAGAGGAGCAATATGAAGACCTAGTCTTTGAAGTATTTGTAGCACCTATATATATATAATAATATATAGATAAATATAAATATATATATTATATATAATATATATATAAAATATGAGGTGAGGAATGAATATATATATAAGGGGTAATATTTATTCTAAAAAGTAATATATATTTATAAGTATATAATTTAATATATTTTAATATTTTTTATCTTATTCCCCAAAAGAAGCAGTTAATTTCATACCCAATATAAATGAGAATAATAATAGTAAAAGTGATAATTAAGTTAATAATTATATAAGGTATATATATATCATAAAGTATCAAGTTTACCTGCTGATTTTCTCTAAAAATGTTGTGAAGGATAAAAATGACCATCGTAAATACCAAATCATTTATCCTTCCTTGGATATTTGTTCTCTCAGTTCTGATCCACTGACGTACGTACAGTACACTAAAGACGGCACAAATAAGAGGAACCCAAAGTAAACTCCATGCTCTCAACAAAATACTGTATAGGAGAAATATACATAAAACAACATTTAGTGTTCCTAACATCTAGTTCCCATAATACACTTATGTACTAAAATTCCTAAATCAATTATATTAACGGAATTTGAAGAAAAGTTTACTTTTATTATTTACAATAAACTCAATAATGATCAAAATAAGAACAAAAAAAAAACTTTAAGGAAAAAGGGGTACAAAATATACCTTCCGCTCTTTAGGTAATACCATATTTTCTCTCCGAAAGTTTTTGGGCAATATATAGAATCAATATCTTCTTCCTTTTGCAGAGTCCAATAGTCGGATTCATTCAAAAGGATATCAAAGTCGTCTCCAAAGAGGTAATATCCATTATCTAGAAAGATGGATACATAAATAAATATGCTAACGATTTCTAGTTTATATAATATTTAAGAAAGTCTACAATACAACAAAACAATCTCATATTTCTTGCTACATATTTGGTATAAAGTAAATCAAAACGAAAAAGTTATCAAATATATGGTACTGCGTATGAGAAAGGAAAATGCAATTTAAAATTTTTCCAGTTCACAGTTTGTGAAGTGGCTATCATTCAACTGAATTGCCTTTTAAAAACAAGAAAGGTTTATGAAGAACTAAACTACATCATCACAGCAACTGAATTACTATGATGAAAATATAAAAATTAACCATAGAATGTAAAAAGATATTAATAAAATGTTGGGATCGCACTGTTCTGCGTACCAACATTTCAAAAATTATACTAACAAACAAATTCACTATTTCTTTTCTTACCGAAAGGATAGTCATACGTGTGCTTAACAACCAAATCGTTAACCTGTTCTTTCTTATCATAATCAAGAAGAAGAGGATGATTATTTGATCCATGATGAATAATTGGGGTTCTGGAGAGAGCAGTTGCCAAATAGGGTTGCCACTGAACTTTTGGAAACCCTAGCAGTTAAAGTCAATGCTTAGTACAAAATATATAGTTAAATGGCATAAATAAAAATATTCTCCTTAAAAGAAAAATACAATAAATTTAAAATAAAAATAAATATAAAAATAAATAAATTAAATAGGCCTATAATGAAATGTCCAATTTTTTTAAACTCATTTTTCAATTGCTTTCTTGCGAAAATTCTGATATCGCATCTAACCAACCTTTTCCTTACTTTTTAAGATTTTATATACTATATATATATATATACTCACCTACTATCTAATACTACCTACTACTACTCCTACTAATACTAATACTACTCATTATATACTATATATATAATATATATCACTATATATATATTATATCATATAAAATATAAATAGCATACTAATATATAATAATATATATTATATATATATAATTACATTAGCTGCCGCCTCGTTCCCAGAATGGGGAGAGGGGAGCAACATGAGCCAGAATATGAGGTATGCATAACTACAATATGACAGAGAGGACCCAATACCTTAAGCTTTACATATAGTCAATTTAATTAGATCACAATCACTTATATCGAAAAGCAAGAAAAATAGTAAATGAAATTGCTCTGATACTCTATATATACTATATATATATATACTATATACTATATATATTATATAATATATATAATATATATATACTACCTACTTTATTTATTATACCTCAACTACTATATACTATATATTATATATTATATATAAATATATCAAATTTTTAATATTATATTTTATGAAATTGATAATATCTAAAATAACAAGTTCCATCAACAACTTTCCTTATACTCCCTGACTATTGTTAGTTAATGTACTGATGAGCGCAGAATACGACTCTTTTCAAATTTTCATTTCCCCTCTTCTGTTATCTAATTGGCCCTTGATATGATCCTCACACATCGAGATTTTTGGGCTTTTTTCATTTTTACTTCGGTTTTCACATTTTGAGGTCATCAAGATCCTCTGCACTATCGAGGGTAACGAAACGGCAGGAATGAGGAATTTGCACTCTACTAAAAAGACTAAATTTCTTCCAGAGGTCTTCATTTTTTAAAGAGACCAAGCAAAAGTTTGGGTGATGGAAACTTGCAAGGGTTATATAATATATTATATATATATATATATATTATTTATATTATTATATATATATAATAATAATAATACTACCCTATATTATATTATATTAATATTAATATCTATATATTATTCTTTATTATATTCTTTTTATTTACCCATATTTTAAATACTTATTATTTATATATTATATCCCCTCCTCTCATAATTACAGCTACTATTATATATATTCCCTACCCCTAAATAACATTCCCTACCCATACTTTAGGCATCATTATCTCTTACCAAAGATAGTAACAAACCATATAATAATTATTTATATATATTCGGTATATTATTATTTATATTACCTTTTTATTTTTATTATGGCCTACTAATAATAAATCATTTATTATTTTATTATATATATATATATATATATATATATATATATATATATATTTTATATATAATATATATTATATTATATTATAATTATATATATATCATTATCTCCTCCCTCCTCCCTTCTATCCCCGATTGGGGTGAGATGCGTGACATTCACCGAACAGAAAAGTAGTAGAAGAACATAACGTACAAGTCAAAAAAGCCTTCCCCCCCTCCCCACCTTCAGTTTATACCAAGTGAGAATCGTCGATAGAAAAAATCCCTGTATTTCAGGAGAATGCGATGGGACCTCATGAAGTTCTCGTCAATGTTGGGGTTATCCTGGGGAAGCCTACTAACATACCCTCAAAATCTTGCATTCATCTCCTGTTTGCGTTTCTTTCGCCTCTGCAAATTACATTTCACCCTTCAGCATTCTTTACTGATCAAACATTTTCTTCAGTCTCCAGCCGGTCGATTCCAAGACATTCACCACTACATCGTTTTAACCAACTGACTATCTATCCATACTTTCATATGACAAAACGAACTCAATATACTCTCCTTAATATTCTCATTTACGCCTTTCTTTACACTATGCAATTTCCTAATGCGTTCATACCATCATGAAAAACCCTAGAGAACTCTAGGCTGTCTAGATTGTCCATCTGAACCTTTTGTATCTTAGATCTATAATCTTTGTTTAGACCATAGTTTCATTACTATACAATTAACACAGGTAACAACATACCTCTCAAACCTAGCGCACTCATATTTTGTCTCCTTGCTTCGAACATTCTCCAGCGCAACGATTTAAGTTGTCAGCAGTCCATTCCCCTACCATTCACAAGTTCATATCCTAGATTATTTCTGGCATGCATTGTGTTCCGTTTTGGGCTATCTTCTACGAGGAGGATCATTCCCCCTATTAATTTTTAAAACTCAGTTATATATTTGTTCTAGGTTGCTCACGATCTAAGATGATTCACAATGAGTATACGTCCATCCTCCTCTCCGCTACTCTATTAACCTTACTTCTTTATTATATATTCATTTTACTTTTTTTTCAAAACCCCTTACCATTTTTACATCCCTTATCTACCACATCCAAGACTCAATCTGGCATACGAACCAACTGTCATACACAAATATACTAATAAAATGCATACTTTTCATGGCTTTTAACTTTTTTTTCTCTCACTTCTCTTTCGGTCAATCCGATCATTGTTTAACAAACCAAACTTCCTCCCATATAACCCTCATCTAATGTCTTTCATAAACCATCCAATATAATTTAAAGAACTATGGGGATGACATTACTCCTGCCTCACTCGCTATTAATAATTTATAATCTCTTATAGTGAAGCCTTCTCCCACTTTTTCCTTGTATGATCAATATAGAACAACAGCCCTTATATATATATTGCTAGCTAGGCGTATCTATTTTATTCATTCCTATTTTGTAAAATTGCAACTTTATGGTATTATTCATCTATAGATCTTCCATACACCTACACAATTATATCCTGTCATATTATTTGGAATGAATATCCTAAAGCTAAATACACATATATATTTCTTTTTCTTCCTCTCATTTCTCATCATTTGTTTATATGTACAACTAAGTTGTTTAATGCCACAGCGCCCGTTCCCCTCGGCCCCGATTTAAAAGGTTTGGGGAAAGCCCTGTTTTTTTAATCGTTTGAATGGAATTTAGCCGCAAGTTTAATTCCTTTTCTCCAACTAAATCCTTTTTTTTTGTTCTTTCTTATCCCCCCTCCTCAAATCCCCTGGTTTTTTTCCCCGATATTCCGGGGCGCGCCGGCCCTTTGTTCCCCCTGCTCCCTGGCCCCCCATTTTTTCAATTTTTTGTATTCAGGGCCCTTAAGAGAAACCCCAAACCAGTTTTGCCCCGGGGGTTATTCAGACCAGAAAAGTGGGGGAAAAAAATCCCTCCAATTTCCTTCATCTTTTCCCACCAATAAATCCCAAACCCACCCGCCTCCGTTAATTTTTCATTTCCCCACGCCACTGAATTTTCCCAGGCCCCTAAGAAATCGTTTTGGCAGGGATTACTTTTTTCCTTAAAAAGGAAAAAAGAAGCCCCCCCAAAAAAAACAAACTTTTCAAAACAAAAAATTTAAAACCGGAAGTTTTTTGGCCCCCCTCCCCCTCACCCTTGACTGGGTCCTTTTCCTACTGGCTGGCCAAAAAAAATCTTTTTCCCCTTTGGGCCCTTCCTATTGGGTTCAAAAAAAAAACATCCCCCATCCCCTTAAAAAGGAAACTTCTGGTATTAATTTCCCTGGTTAATTTTCTTCCCACCCTCTAAATACTATATCAATAAACCCTTCAATCACTCGACGTACCCTCCATTGTAACAAGATACTTCAGCCTATAATTAAAACTGTTAGGAAGAGAGCTAATTCCCCTTCTGAAAAAAAAAAATTTTGGTTTTTTCTTCAATAAACTAAATTCCCCTATAGTTCCTATCTTCCCCCTTACCCTTTATATAGGGGTGGGCCTCATTACTGCTCTCTCTTTTCTTCCAATCTCTCGAACTCTATCACTTTTTGGGACTTTCCATAGGCGATATTTTGTTAACTCATTACTTTTTTAAATCTCATTCAATCACTCTTCATCTTCTTGCCGCTTCCGTTCTTAATTGATAACATCCTTCACCAGTATTCCATCTCACCGTATCCATTACCTCCTCATTCCCAAAAACTTATTTCTTCTTGCACATGAAACCCACACACATTCATTAGTACCACCTTTTCTCATAACTGCCAATGTTATGCCATTTACATCCATTTACATCCACACTCTTCTCTTATACATTTCACCAGTTACGAAAACATCATCTCTATTCATATTCTCCACCTGAAAAAAAAAGGTTTAAAAATTCCCTCCTTCCCTTGGGGGGGGCCCTCCCCCTATGCCAGATTTCCCT
>JABUQX010021848.1:0-32500 GCA_015478945.1 Trachelipus rathkii
ATTTTGGAACAAGAGGTATAATTTCTACTAGAACATTCAAGATAAATTTTTTAATATAGTAAATATACCATCTTTTTAAAGAGGACGTAATATCATGATACTAAATATAAACACGTTACCGGTATCAGGAGGGTATGTTTCTGAAGGGAGAGGAAAATCTGATATATTATAATAACTGGTATCAACGGAATTCAATCATGTCTTAGTCCAAAGGTATAAATAGATTACGATCTATTGAATATTTACCACTTATAATTCAAACAATCACAAAACATGTTTAAATGAGTTAATTCTTAACCTAATTTAGGGACCTAAATTATTGATACTTACATAATATAACGAGCAGATTATTCAGGAGGGTACTAGATCCGAAGAATGGAGTCAATAGGGTTTTATATAACGGATAAAGCTAAGCTAGTCAAGGCATTCTTGTATCCAGTACCTATAATTTTAAAACCTGTATCAAAGTTCTCAACCACAGACATCAATAGATATACAATTTAGAGATATTATTTATATTCATTAAAAGACAATCATAATTACTGATTCATCAAAAAAAATAAAACGGCAGGTTAATACAGAGTGATATGTTTCTAGGAGGTGAGAAGAAATTGATAATAGATATAAATGTTCAAAGGATTCAAATCAGTACTTGTATCAATAATATTAAAATAATACGTTTAACGCACTAATTTAATATATACGCTAAGAAAACTAACTAATCCAAACAAATGAAAAATGAGTAATAGAATTACTAACATCTCAAGGTGACCTTAATTATTTTGATTAGCGGTGCTTAGAAGGAAACACAAGTTAGATATATGACCGAGAGAAGCTTAACTTTGTCCGTAGAAGAGGAGATTCAAAGGGTAGATAATTAGGAATATAGGAATAAAATACACAAAATGAAATTCGAAGGGAGTGGGCTCGCTCAACGAGTCACCTTATTGAACCTGTCACCAATATTTTCATACGCGACGAAGACACTTTCAAAGACTAAATTTGAGTATAGTGAGTGTGCTTCCATAAAAACGACGATGAGACATAATTGAACTAATTATAACCGCAGCAATTCACAGACAATAATCTGTTCCTAAGAGAGAGATAGAATAAGAGCTGTTGATATCTAATTCAAGGCGAGTCCAAGGAATTACAATCACCAAGTTATCTTGTTCTCAATATAGATAGTGGTAACTATCTGACTTCCTACAGCTTATATAAGATTAGAGATTATCTATTTCAGTAAACTTTCCCGTATCAAATTATATCGAGTCACCCACAAATGCGTAAACAATGACGAATTATTTTTACTCTATTAATAAGTAATATTAAGGTATACCAGAGAGTATGATTTTATTCAAGATTCTACTCTAAATTAAGAGAAGACAGAGATGAATCAGCACGGGTAAACTGTTCTAGTCACAGCAACGGTGACATATCGCGGTTTGATTACACGGAGAGCTAAGCGTCCAAATGAGCTATCTCGTCGAATCCCACGTACGTTACCCACAACCCAAAAGTAGATATAACTGCTGGTACCACAAGTAGGGTCCTCAAAACATCTGAACATAACTATTTCAAAGATAAAATGTAGAGATATTTACAGTTACAATTTTAGAGGAACTAATATTAACTGAGATTTCAAAAAAATGACCACGCTAGAGTATTACTAGAGGAGTACTTGTTTCTAAGGAAGGCGAAAATGTGTATAAAAATGGCTCAAATATAGAGTATCAAATCAGTTATTAATTAGTATCAAAGATTATACAAATATTAGTATACGACTATATTTAATATTATTATACGCTTAAAAAACATCAAAATGAAAATTAGGAATTTATAACACATATTTCTAGGCCTAATTATTGGATACTTAAAAATGAATACAAGCAGTATATTCGAGGTGTAACTGTTCCTTAGAAGTAATTTGATCAATAGCGTATATATATGTGCGAAAAAGCTAAGCAGTCAAGGCATTCTTGTTCCCAGGTACCTAGTTACACCTGTACAAGTTTCTCAAAAACAGACATTCAAAGATAAATTTGAGTAGTATTCCATATTTAAAGGACCTAATTACTGATTCTAAAAAAAAGGCAGGTATCAGAGGGTACTACTGTTCTTAAGGGAGGTGAAACTGTGATATAAATGGTCAAGGATCCAAATCAGTCTTGTTTAAAGGTAAATAGTTACGCTAATTGAATATTTACCCTTAACAAACATCCAAAAATGTAAATGAGTATTTTACCTAATTTCAGGGCCTAATTATTGATACTTAAAATAAAACGGCAGATATCGGAGGGTACTGATCCTGAAGAAGGTCAAGGGTTGTACGGAAAAGCTAAGCTGTCAAGACATTCTTGTTCCCAGGTACCTAGTTAAACCTGTACAAGTTCTCAACCACAGACATTCAAAGATAAATTTGAGTATTATTCCTTATTTTAAGGACCTAATTACTGATTCTAAAAAAAAACGGCAGGTATCAGAGGGTACTGTTTCTAAGGAAGGGGAAAATGTGATATAAATGGTCAAGGATTCAAATCAGTCTTGTTCAAAGGTAAATAGTTACGCTAATTGAATATTTACCCTTAACAAACATTCAAAAATGAAAATGAGTATTTTACTTAATTTCAGGGCCTAATTATTGATATTTAAAATAAAACGGCAGATATCGGAGGGTATTGTTCCTGAAGAAGGTCAAGGGTTGTACGAAAAAGCTAAGCTGTCAAAGTATTCTTGTTCCCAGGTACCTAGTTACACCTGCACAAGTTTCTCAAAAACAGACATTCAAAGATAAATTTGAGTAGTATTCCATATTTTAAGGACCTCTAAAAAGAACAACAAAAACATGAAAATAGACAAAGAATTTCAAAATTTTGAATTGTTTGTCATTTATTTTAGATGTAAAATAGTTATTGCTAAACTTGGAAAATATTTACCCTTAACCAACATCCAAAATTGAAAATGAGTTAGTTTACCTAATTTCAATGCCTAATTTTTGATACCTAAAATAAAACGGTATATATCGGAGAACACTGATCCTGAAGAAGATCAAGGGTTGTCCGAAAAAGCTAAGCAGTCTAAGTATTCTTGTTCCCAGGTATCTAGTTACATCTGAACAAGTTTCTCAAAAACAGATATTCAAAGATAAATTTGAGTAGTATTCCATATTTTAAGGACCTAATTACTGATACTAAAAATAAAACGGCAGGTATCAGAGGGTACTGTTCCTGAGGGAGGGGAAAATGTGATATAAATGGTCAAGGACCCAAATCAATCTTGTTCCAAGGTAAATAGTTACGCTAATTGAATATTTATCCTTAGCAAACATCCAAAAATGAAAATGAGTTATTTTACCTAATTTCAGGGCCTAATTATTGATACTTAAAATAAACGGCAGATATCGGATGGTACTGTTCCTGAAGAAGGTCAAGAGTTGTACGAAAAAGCTAAGCTGTCAAAGTATTCTTGTTCCCAGGTACCTAGTTACACCTGTACAAGTTTCTCAAAAACAGACATTCAAAGATAAATTTGAGTAGTATTCCATATTTAAAGGACCTAATTACTGATTCTAAAAAAAAGGCAGGTATCAGAGGGTACTGTTCCTAAGGGAGGGGAATATGTGATATAAATGGTCAAGGAATCAAATCAGTCTTGTTCAAAGATAAATAGTTACGCTAATTTAATATTTACGCTTAAAAAACATCCAAAAATGAAAATGAGTATTTTACCTAATTTCAGGGCCTAATTATTGATACTTAAAATGAAACAGCAGATATTCGAGGGTACTGTTCCTGAAGAAGGTCAAGGGTTGTAAGGAAAAGCTAAGCAGTCAAGGCATTCTTGTTCCCAGGTACCTAGTTACACCTGTACAAGTTCTCAACCACAGACATTCAAAGATAAATTTGAGTATTATTCCATATTTTAAGGACATAACTAATGATACTAAATATAAAACGGCAGGCATCAGACGGTACTGTTCCTGAGGAAGAAGAAACTGTGATATAAATGGTCAAGGAATCAAATCAGTCTTGTTCCAAGGTAAATAGTTACGCTAATTGAATATTTACCCTTAACAAACATCCAAAAATGAAAATGAGTTATTTTACCTAATTTCAGGGCCTAATTTTTGATACTTAAAATAAAACGGCAGATATCGGAGGGTACTGTTCCTGAAGAAGGTCAAGGGTTGTACGGAAAAGCTAAGCAGTCAAGGCATTCTTGTTCCCAGGTACCTAGTTACACCTGTACAAGTTTCTCAAAAACAGACATTCAAAGCTAAATTTGAGTATTATTCCATATTTTAAGGACCTAATTACTGATACTAAATATAAAACGGCAGGTGTCAGAGGGTATTGTTCCTGAAGAAGGTCAATTGTTGTACGAAAAAGCTAAGCTGTCAAAGTATTCTTGTTCCCAGGTACCTAGTTACACCTGTACAAGTTTCTCAAAAACAGATTCATTCATCGATAAATTCTATGAGTATATTCCATATTTAAGGACATAATTACTGATAACTAAAACTAAACAGGCAGCGTATCAGAGGCTATATGTTTCCTGCAAACGCAAGGCTCAAGGTTTACGAACAAAAGCTCAAGCAGTCAAGCATTCATTGTCCCGGTACTGTTACCCACCTGTAACACAGTTCTCAAACAACACTTCAAACAGATAATCTTCTGAGTTAGTATCTCCATATTTTGAAGGACCTAAATAACCTGAAACTAAAAATAAAACGGTAGATATCAGAGGGTACTTTTCCTGTGGGAGGGGAAAATGTGATATAAATAATTAAGAAATCAAATCAAAATTGTCCCAAGGCAAATAGTTAGGTAAATAAATTTTTACCCTTAACAAACATCTATAATTCAAAATGAGTTATCTTACCTCATTTCCACGGATGCTAAATTTATTGATCACTACACATTAAAAAAGCAGATATCGGAGTGTTTTGTTCCTGAAGAAGGTCAAGGGTTGTACGAAAAAGCTAAGCAGTCAAGGCATTCTTGCTCCCAGGTACCTAGTTACACCTGTATAAGTTTCTCAAAAACAGACATTCAAAGATGAATTTGTGTAGTATTATATATTTTAAGGACCTAAATACTGATACTAAAAATTAAACAGCAGGTATCAGAGGGTACTGTTCCTAAGGGAGGGGAATATGTGATATAAATGGTCAAGGAATCAATTCAGTCTTGTTCAAATTTAAATAGTTACGCTAATTGAATTTTTACCCTTAACAAACATCCAAAAATGAAAATGAGTTATTTTACCTAATTTCAGGGCCTAATTATTGATACTTAAAATAAAACGGCAGATATCGGATGGTACTGTTCCTGAAGAAGGTCAAGAGTTGTACGAAAAAGCTAAGCTGTCAAAGTATTCTTGTTCCCAGGTACCTAGTTACACATGTACAAGTTTCTCAAAAACAGACATTCAAAGATAAATTTGAGTAGTATTCTATATTTTAAGGACCTAATTACTGATACTAAAAACAAAACGGCAGGTACCAGAGGGTACGGTTCCTGAGGGAGAAGAAACTTTGATATAAATGGTTAAGGACCTAAATCAGTCTTGTTCCAATGTAAATAGTTACGCTAATTGAATATTTACCCTTAACAAACATCCAAAATTGAAAATGAGTTAGTTTACCTAATTTCAATGCCTAATTTTTGATACTTAAAATAAAACGGCAGATATCGGAGGGTACTGCTCCTGAAGAATGTCAAGGGTTGTACGAAAAAGCTAAGCAGTCAAGGCAATCTTGTTCCCAAGTACCTAGTTACACCTGTACAAGTTTCCCAATCACAGACATTCAAAGATAAATTTTAGTAGTATTCCATATTTTAAGGACCTAATTACTGATACTAAATATAAAACGTCAGGTATCAGAGGGTACTGTTCCTAAGGGAGGGGAAAATCTGATATAAATGGTCAAGGAATCAAATCAGTCTTGTCCCAAGGTAAATAGTTACGCTAATTGAATATTTACCCTTAACAAACATCCAAAAATGTAAATGAGTATTTTACCTAATTTCAGGGCCTAATTATTGATACTTAAAATAAAACGGCAGATATCGGAGGGTACTGATCCTGAAGAAGGTCAAGGGTTGTACGGAAAAACTAAGCTGTCAAGGCATTCTTGTTCCCAGGTACCTAGTTAAACCTGTACAAGTTCTCAACCACAGACATTCAAAGATAAATTTGAGTATTATTCCATATTTTAAGGACCTAATTACTGATTCTCAAAAAAAAACGGCAGGTATCAGAGGGTACTGTTTCTAAGGAAGGGGAAAATGTGATATAAATGGTCAAGGATTCAAATCAGTCTTGTTCAAAGATAAATAGTTACGCTAATTTAATATTTACGCTTAAAAAACATCCAAAAATGAAAATGAGTATTTTAACTAATTTCAGGGCCTAATTATTGATACTTAAAATGAAACAGCAGATATTCGAGGGTACTGTTCCTGAAGAAGGTCAAGGGTTGTAAGGAAAAGCTAAGCAGTCAAGGCATTCTTGTTCTCAGGTGCCTAGTTAAACCTGTACAGGTTCTCAACCACAGACATTCAAAGATAAATTTGAGTATTATTCCATATTTTAAGGACATAACTAATGATACTAAATATAAAACGGCAGGCATCAGACGGTACTGTTCCTGAGGAAGAAGAAACTGTGATATAAATGGTCAAGGAATCAAATCAGTCTTGTTCCAAGGTAAATAGTTACGCTAATTGAATATTTACCCTTAACAAACATCCAAAAATGAAAATGAGTTATTTTACCTAATTTCAGGGCCAAATTTTTGATACTTAAAATAAAATGGCAGATATCGGAGGGTACTGTTCCTGAAGAAGGTCAAGGGTTGTACGGAAAAGCTAAGCTGTCAAAGTATTCTTGTTCCCAGGTACCTAGTTACACCTGTACAAGTTCTCAACCACAGACATTCAAAGCTAAATTTGAGTATTATTCCATATTTTAAGGACCTAATTACTGATTCTCAAAAAAAACGGCAGGTATCAGAGGGTACTGTTTCTAAGGAAGGGGAAATGTGATATAAATGGTCAAGGATTCAAATCAGTCTTGTTCAAAGATAAATAGTTACGCTAATTTAATATTTACGCTTAAAAAACATCCAAAAATGAAAATGAGGATTTTACCTAATTTCAGGGCCTAATTATTGATACTTAAAATGAAACAGCAGATATTCGAGGGTACTGTTCCTGAAGAATGTCAAGGGTTGTACGAAAAAGCTAAGCAGTCAAGGCATTCTTGTTCCCAGGTACCTAGTTACACCTGTACAAGTTTCTCAAACACAGACATTCAAAGATAAATTTGAGTATTATTCCATATTTTAAGGACCTAATTACTGATTCTCAAAAAAAACGGCAGGTATCAGAGGGTACTGACTGTTCTTTAAGAGATGAATAAATTGATATAAATGGTCAAGGATCCAAATCAGTCTTGTTTAAAGGTAAATAGTTACGCTAATTGAATATTTACCCTTAACAAACATCCAAAAATGTAAATGAGTATTTTACCTAATTTCAGGGCCTAATTATTGATACTTAAAATAAAACGGCAGATATCGGAGGGTACTGATCCTGAAGAAGGTCAAGGGTTGTACGGAAAAGCTAAGCTGTCAAGGCATTCTTGTTCCCAGGTACCTAGTTAAACCTGTACAAGTTCTCAACCACAGACATTCAAAGATAAATTTGAGTATTATTCCATATTTTAAGGACCTAATTACTGATTCTCAAAAAAAACGGCAGGTATCAGAGGGTACTGTTTCTAAGGAAGGGGAAAATGTGATATAAATGGTCAAGGATTCAAATCAGTCTTGTTCAAAGGTAAATAGTTACGCTAATTGAATATTTACCCTTAACAAACATTCAAAAATGAAAATGAGTATTTTACTTAATTTCAGGGCCTAATTATTGATACTTAAAATAAAACCGGCAGATATCGAGGGTACTTGTTTCCTGAGAAGGTCAAGGGTTTGTACGAAAAGCTAAGCTGTAAAGTAATTCTTTGTCCCAGGTACCCTAGTTACTACATCCTGCCACAAGTTTCTCAAAAACGACATTCAAAGATAAATTTGCGTATCAACATTCATATTTTAAGGACCTAATTACTGGAAATAAAATAAAAACGGCAGCGTAGGTATCAGAGGGTACTGTTCCTGAGGGAGTAGAAACTGTGATATAAAGGTCAAGACCCAAATCATCTGTTCCAATGTAATAGTTATGCAAATGAATATTTACCCTTAACAAACATCCAAAATTGAAAATGAGTTAGTTTACCTAATTTCAATGCCTAATTTTTGATACCTAAAATAAAACGGCATATATCGGAGAACACTGATCCTGAAGAAGATCAAGGGTTGTCCGAAAAAGCTAAAGCAGTCTAAGTATTCTTGTTCCCAGGTATCTAGTTACACCTGAACAAGTTTCTCAAAAACAGATATTCAAAGATAAATTTGAGTAGTATTCCATATTTTAAGGACCTAATTACTGATACTAAAAATAAAACGGCAGGTATCAGAGGGTACTGTTCCTGAGGGAGGAGAAACTGTGATATAAATGATCAAGGACCCAAATCAGTCTTGTTCCAATGTAAATAGTTACGATAATTGAATATTTACCCTTAACAAACATCCAAAATTGAAAATGAGTTAGTTTACCTAATTTCAATGCCTAATTTTTGATACCTAATGTAAAACGGCAGATATCGGAGAACACTGATCCTGAAGAAGGTCAAGGGTTGTACGAAAAGGCTAAGCAGTCAAAGTATTCTTGTTCCCAGGTACCTAGTTACACCTGTACAAGTTTCTCAAAACAGATATTCAATAGAATAATTTGCCAAGTGTCATTCCTATTTTAGTGAACCTAATTACTGATTCTAAAAAAAAAGGTAGTTATCAGTGGGTACTACTGTTCCTAAGGGAGGGGAATGTGTGATATAAATGGTCAAGGAATCAAATCAGTTTTGTTCAAAGATAAATAGTTACGCTAATTTTAATTTAACGCTTTAAAAACCATCCAAAAATAATAATGAGTATTTTACTAATTCAGGGCTAATTATGATACTTTTAAAATGAAACAGCAAAGATTATTCGAGGGTACTGTTCCTGAAGAAGGTCAAGGGTTGTAAGGAAAAGCTAAGCAGTCAAGGCATTCTTGTTCCCAGGTACCTAGTTAAACCTGTACAAGTTCTCAACCACAGAACATTCAATAGATAAATTGTGAGTATTATTCCTATTTTACGGACATAACTAATGTAACTCAATATAAAAGGCAGCATCAGACGGTCGTTTCTTGAGGCAAGAAGAAACTGTGAATAAAATGGCTCAAGGAATCAAATCAGTCTTGTTCAAGGTAAAATAGTTACGGCTAATTGAAATATTTACCCTTAACAAATCATCCAAAAGATGAAAATGAGTTCTTTTACCTAATTCACAGGCTAATTTTTGATACAATAAAATAAAATGGCAGATATCGGAGGTACTGTTCCTGAAGAAGGTCAAGGGTTGTACGGAAAAGCTACAGCAGTCAAGGCATTCTCGTTCAGGTACCTAGTTACAAACCTGTACAAGTTCTCAAAAACAGATATTCAAAGATAAATTTGAGTAGTATTCCATATTTTAAGGACCTAATTACTGATACTAAAATTAAAACGGCAGGTATCAGAGAGTACTGTTCCTGAGGGAGGGGAAAATTTGATGTAAATGGTCAAAGAATCAATTTAATCTTGTTCCAAGGTAAATAGTTACGCTAATTGAATATTTATCCTTAGCAAACATCCAAAAATGAAAATGAGGATTTTACCTAATTTCAGGGCCTAATTATTGATGCTTAAAATAAAACGGCAGATATCGGAGGGTACTTTTCCTGAAGAAGGTCAAGGGTTGTACGAAAAGACTAACCAGTCAAGGCATTCTTGTTCCCAGGTACCTAGTTACACCAGTACAAGTTTCTCAACCACAGACAGTTAAAGATAAATTTGTGTAGTATTCCATATTTTCAGGACCCAATTACAAATACTAAAAATAAAACGGTATCCTAGGGTCCTGCTCCTGGAGGAGGGGAAAATGTGAAATAAATGGTCAAGGAATCAAATCATTATTGTTCAAAGGTTTTTTGGGGTAAAAGATCGTTAAAATAAAAAAAATTTAACCCGCCTAATTGAATATTTACCCTTAATAAAAATCCAAAAATGAAAATGAGTTATTTTACCTAATTTCAGGGCCTAATTTTTGATACTTAAAATAAAACGGCAGATATCGGAGGGTACTGTTCCTCAAGAAGGTCAAGGGTTGTTCGGAAAAGCTAAGCAGTCAAGGTATTCTTGTTCCCAGGTACCTAGTTACACCTGTACAAGTTTCTCAAAAACAGACATTCAAAGCTAAATTTGAGTATTATTCCATATTTTAAGGACCTAATTACTGATAGTATCAGAGGGTACTGTTCCTGAGGGAGGAGAAACTGTGATATAAATGGTAAAGGACCCAAATCAGTCTTGTTCCAATGTAGATAGTTACGCTAATTGAATATTTACCCTTAACAAACATCCAAAAATGAAAATGAGTATTTTACCTAATTTCAGGGCCTAATTATTGATACTATTACGTTGGGCGTAATGACTGAGGCTTAAATCAGGAAGGCTGGGTCAGAATAAAAATTCCGGTCATATGTGGATTGTCCGGAATCTTATTTGAAAATTAGTAAACAACAATAATTAATATAGCTAACACATTAACAATAATAATAATAAAAAATAATAATAATAATATAATAAATTGGTACTTAGTGCTACAATTTCAATACATTTAATGAATAACGTTTTCTCTTATGTTTTTCTTAGGGAAACTTTACATAAAATTAATATAAACTTTACATAAGCTTTCGCTGTATTGATTGAATAAAATATTAAAAAGTTGCTTAAAATTAAAAATAGAATGTAATACATCAATTAAAAAGGTGTATTTATGCTAAATGATTTTACTAATATCACTACACAGAATATTCATTTTTACGAAAAGGCACCAAAAATTAGGGCTTACAAATAACACGAAATAACACACCTTGTACTATTCGGGTGCAAGGGAATACACTGAAGACTGATGGAGCATTAAACGTTTGTAATAAAATCACTGATGCTCACAATATCAATATCCATAAGATTTAGCGAATTGTTTGTAATGAAAACAGGTTATTTGGAACGATATAGCGGAGCGGTTCCAGAAAGCTTGTTCGAAGCGATAAGATGGCGGGATCGATTGACCAATAGCAAACAAGGATGTGGTCACGTGACGAGGAAGACTACAATACTGAAAAAGTAGAAAGTGGAACGAGACATGGCTCCCCTCCAGAGCCGAACAGCGGAGCTGAGAGGATTAGGTTAAAAGCGTAACCACTGGAATGCGTATATGTTCGTCCATAATCGCGATGTACGAACGAAGTGACCAGACGGTAAGGTTTGCCAGTCGGAATGGGTGTCCGGATAGCGGGAAGGAATCGGTCGTTGAACAGGAGATTAGAGGTGTCTGCATCAGGACAGGAGACAGAGAAGCTCCTAGCGCGGGCGCTGAAAGTAGCTGGCGATAGTAGCGACAAATAGTTGAGGGGAGTTGGCAAGGGTCGGATTGGTCTGGTTGGAGAACCAAGTTGATGTAAGGCAGAATGGGCATAAAGCTCGATCGTTATCTTGCGAAGTAGAGGTACGGATGGAACGGGTGCCGGAGGTGGAGGAGGGGTGGTGGAAGAAGCGGGATCATGTTCGAAATAAGCCGGTTTGATCCTATCCACTGATATGTTTTCGCTTTTGCTCCCCTTCTGTAAGGTGAAGAACTTTCTATAGCGTTTTAAGACGAGGAAAGGTCCGTTAGCGGGCTTGCAAAGGGCTACGGTGTGAATCATGCCGAATTAATACATGAGAGCAAGTCTCCAAATCCGCAGGCATGTAAGTAGGACGGGGAGGGTGACGTGGCAGAGAAGGCTTCCATGTCTCAGTACACTGACGAAGGCGGGACAGGAAGGTGTGCTGGTTCGTAGTTTTTGGAGAGGGAAGTACGAACTCACCAGGTATTCGAATGGTGGAGCCATAGACGAGCTCTGCAGAAGAGCATTTAAGGTGTTCTTTGTACGAAGTTCGGATGCCGAGGAGGACAAGAGGAAGAGTTTCGGACCAATTTTCCGGTGTTCCATGGGCCATAAGAGAAGCTTTTAGCTGCCGGTGGAACCTCTCTATGAGGCCTTGAGCTTGCGGATGGTAGCTGCAAGAGCGAAGGCGCTTAGAGCCAATTAGAGTCATAAGGTCCTTCCAGAGGTGAGACTCAAACTGCCTACCCTGGTCTGTGGACACGGTCGAGGGAGTGCCAAACCTGGCTATCCAGTTGAACAAAAATGCCTGAGCAATAGTCTCGCTAGAAGTATCTCGCAATGGAATGGCTTCTGCCCATCGAGTGTATCTATCTATACAAGTCAAAATATGTGTGAAACCATTTGAGGGTGGTAAAGGGCCGACTAAATCAACGTGTACCTGGTCAAAACGTTCACCAGGGGGAACAAATTGCTGAAGAGGTGCGACAGTGTGCCTGTGCACTTTGGATTTTTGACAGTTGAGACACTGCGTTGTCCACTGTTTAACATCCTTTAGTAAGGACGGCCAGACGAAATGCTTACCTATTTTGACTTGACTACCTTTTACCCCTGGGTGCGACACATCGTGAATAGTGTGAAACACCTTTCTGCGCATGGGGGTAGGTACGACTGGACGAGGATGTGCTGAAGAGACATCGCATAACAAAGGGGGAAAACCAAAAATTTCTACAGTTTGGATGTCGTAAGAAGAAGCACTAGGAAAAACAATGTCTTCGAGTTGCTGCAGACGAGCCATTTCGACGAAATCAATGTCTGGTAAAGGAGAGATAGCGTTAATTCGGGAAAGAGCATCGGCAGGAATGTTGTCTTTTCCTTTTATATGGCGGATATCAGTTGTGAATTGGGCAATAAATTCAAGGTGACGGGCTTCACGAGGGGACTGTTTCACTGTGGAAGCTGTAATGGCATGCGTGATGGGTAAATGATCAGTTACAACATGGAATTCCCGACCTTCTATAAAATAACGGAAGTGCTTAATAGCTAAATAAATTGCGAGAAGTTCCCTTCCAAATGCGCTGTATCGTGTTTCAGGCGGCTGGAACTTTTTAGAAAAGAAAGCTAATGGACGCCATTCGTTATCAATAAATTGTTGAAGAACAGCTCCAGCTGCGAAGTCTGAAGCGTCTGTGTTGATTCTAGTCGGGGCTGTATCAGATGGAAATATTAGTAACACGGAAGAGGCAAGGCTTCTTGATGGCGGTGAAGGCAGTAGTTGCTTCGTCGTTCCAATCTACAGTGACAGAAGCAGCAGAACCTTTACGTGGATGTTTAATAAGTGCGTGAAGCGGGAGGAGAATTTTAGCAGCGGACGGTATAAAACGATGGTAGAAATTGACCATCCCTAAGAAACGACGGAGTTGACGCTGTTTTACAGGCTTCGGAAAATCACGAATGGCTGCCACACGATCCTCAAGGGGACGTATACCTTTCGGCAGAAGATTGTACTTCCGAGAAAAGTTTGGGATGAAAACTCCCGAAATTCAGCATTTGGAAGAATTTGACACATAGATCCAAATTCACTTAGTCTGGTAAAAACTTGCCTGAGATGTGAAGTGATGTGTGTTCTTCTGGAGAAGCACTGGCTATCAATAAGTCGTCTATGTAGGCGAAAACGAAAGGTAAGCCGCGTATACTGAGTCTAAGACGTTGAATGATGACTAGCATTTCGTAAACGAATATAGGCGTTCGGAGAAATACTAAAGGCCGAAAGGCAGGATAATGGCATCTTGTGATATGTCGTTACGGATTGACGGATTTGGAAAAAAATGCCGCACTGATTATAGTCAACTTTTGAGAAGATAAGAACAACAGAGAGGTGGGATGTGAAAATCTGTAGTGAGCGGTACATTATAGGCGGTCCCGGACGAGTGATCGCATTTAGGCCGCCGATAGTCAGCCTGCTGGGCGATAATTCCGTTATGGTTTGAGAACATATGTAATCGGAGAAAGCGTAGTCAGATTTTGAAAGGTCGATGATTGCCCTTCTCTAAGAGAGATTCGAATTCTAGCTTCGCAGCCTTGAGTTTATCTGGCGCAAGACGCCGAGCGTGAGAGAATGGAGGTCTGCCGTAAGTTTCAATATGATGAACGACATTGTGTTTCACAGGAGGAAACTTGGAGACTGGAGAGAGAAGCTCTGGAAAATCGGTAATTAATAATGATTCAAAAATGTTATTAGACGGAGAAAGATGTATGCCACTGATGGATGCGGATGCACGAATACAGGCAGATGAGAAATGTGTCTCAAAATCAATGATGCGGTTGTGATTCATGTCTACAAGAAGGTTAAAGTGGGACAGGAAATCTGCACCTAATATTGGTAATGTGACGTCGGCTATCGTGAAGTCCCATATAAAATCACGACGGAACGAGAGCGTTAAATGGAGTCGTTTGGTACCATAGGTGTTAATGGTTGTACCGTTGGCGGCGCGTAAAGAGCCGGATGGTTCTGGAGCTTGTTTCTTTCCGAGGATGGAACGTGGGACAGCCGAAATGGTGCTCCCGGAATCTACGAGATAAGATAGTTTGGTGGAGGGATCGTAAACACAAAGCAAGTTGGACGCATTAGAAACCACTCCAAGCGAATTTACGGAGCGGTGTTTAAGTTTAAATTCCCGAATGTACAAGGCTTAAGACATGACCGAGTTTGGTCTCCGAAACGCTGATGATTTCTACAAATACCCTGCTGGTTATGTGAGGGAAATTGAACCAAAGCCTGAGAATCAACAGGAGAAGAGGCGAACTGACGCGAAGGAGTAGGTGAGCGACGGTACGAACGTCGTTGCATAGTTGGAGAGCGAGAATTATGACCATAATTGTATGTAGAATAAGTATTTGATGCATTGGGAGGAGGCTGGGGGTATGAAGGAGGTAGTGAATAAGGATGAGGAGAGGATGAAGGATGATGAGAGGATGAAGGATGAGGATACTGTTGAGGATAAGGATATTGTTGTTGAGGATAAGGAGAGGGAGGGGGAGGAGGAGTGGGAGGGGAAGGAGGAGGAACAGTTGAACGCGCCTCCAATGCACGCATTCGATTTGTTAAATCCATGATAGTGTTTTGTAAGACCTGAAGCTGTGATACAATGTAAGCGTATTCTGTGGCAGGTGGGTGTTGAATGGCATTAACCGACTCGTTTACATGCGAAAAAGACGCTGGTGGCAAGTTATTATTGTCGGTGGAGACTGTGATGTGCGAAACTTGTGATGGTATGTCTGCTGTCGGAAGAGGTTTCGCTTTACAAATTCTATCTGCATAAGTAGCGAGCTCTTGCAATGAACAGTTGGGATCGACCGTTGCTAAACGCAGTTGCATCTCTGTGGGAAGTTTTTGTAGGAAGAGATGGCGCACAATATGTATACAATTACCTACGGGAGGACCGTCAAGGAGATTTAGCATATCTGATAGCAGTACTGAAGGCAGACGGTCTCCAAGAGAGCCACCAGTCAAAAGTTTTTTTACTTTTTCGGCATCGGTTTCCCCCAGCCGGTTTAAAAGTTCGGATTTCAGTTGGCTGTAGGGCTGGTTGTGGGTATGTAAGGAGGGTAAAACATCCTTTAGGCGCTGTAAAATAGGAACAGGCAAGATATTTAAAAGAGCTCTGAAGCGTGTAAGCTCATTGGTGGATTCCAGCTGGAGCTCGAGTAAGGTAAAGGTCAAATCGAGATCATTGGTGACGAACTTGCCAGTGTAAACGTTAGATGTCTCCCTGTCTGAAGCAGGCTGTTGCGATATCACATTCATATTTTCAGGATTTGCAGCGTCAGGAGGGGACATGATTAATAATATAAAATGTAAAATAGTAATGAAAATTTCGAAGACAATATTACGAGATCAAAAAAAAATTGTGCCTAAGATGCGATTTGCACACGCTAAATATGATACAAAGAATGGTCATAGACCAAACAACAGACTAAATACTACAAAAAGGTATATAAAGGATGAGAAAAATATATAGTAGCCGCTTGTACGGGCTAAAATGGTTAAAAAATAATTGCTTTAAAAATGAAAAGACAGGATTTCGACCTGTTAAAATTTTCAAAATTGTATGGTAAAATAAATGAGCTAAAATGCAACTTACGTAAGCTAAATATGATATATATAATGGTCTGAGACCAAAAACAGAGTAAATTTTCACAAATAGGTATAGGAATGTTAACAAAAATATATATAACGCCGCTTTTATGGGCCACAATGATGTAAAAAAAATTATGTGAAAATGATAAATTGGGCCAGAATTCACCCAGATATTATTTAAAATTTGTATCGTAATATAATATTAAATATTTATAATTATATAATAAATGGATTTTCTGCTTCAGGATGTGGATCCGGTTGTTGTAGAGATGCCGGGAAAGACGACGGCAAAAATTCCAGGGGCCTCAGAACGAAGGGTTACCAAATTATTACGTTGGGCGTAATGACTGAGGCTTAAATCAGGAAGGCTGGGTCAGAAATAAAAATTCGGTCATATGTCGGATTGTCGGAATCTATTTTGAAATAGTAAACATAATTAATATATTATAAACAATTAACAATAATAATAATAATAATAATAATAATAATAATAATAATAATTGCATTGTGAAAAATAAATATTAAAGTTACGCATGAAATGATACGTTTTCTCTTATGTTTTTTAGGGAAACTATTACATAAAATATATAAGATTTTGGACATAGCTTCGCTGTATTATTGAATAAAATATTAAAAAGTTGCTTAAAATTAAAATAGAATGTAATACACAATAAAGGTTATTTATGCTAAATGATTTTTACTAATATCACTACAAAGAATTATTCATTTTACGAAAAGGCACAAAAATTAGGGCTTACAAATAACACGAAATAACACACCTTGTACTATTCGGGTGCAAGGGAATACACTGAAGACTGATGGAGCATTAAACGTTTGTAATAAAATCACTGATGCTCACAATATCAATATCCAAAAGATTTAGCAATTGTTTGTAATGAAAACAGGTTATTTGTAACGATATAGCGGAGCGGTTCCAGAAAGCTTGTTCGAAGCGATAAGATGGCGGGATCGATTGACCAATAGCAAACAAGGATGTGGTCACGTGACGAGGAAGACGACAATACTGAAAAAGTAGAATGGGAACGAAGACAATATATATATATATATATATATATATATATATATATATATATATATATATATATATATATATATATATATATATATATATATATATATATATATATATTATCAAAAAATTTCTTTTCATTTTTTGATAGAAGCGGCTCTTTGCGCCACCAGTCTATTTTTAGTTCATTTTCACTAAATATACTTGAAAAAATATATGTTTTATTTACCTTAAATGTTTTTTCTTCTTGATGTTGAGACAGAAGTGGAGACTTTACGCCTCGGAGGTACCTCCTAAAAACGCTTTATATAATTTAGTAATTTGCAATTAATAATGAATGCGATTATCATTATAATGAAAGGCAGGAAAATCCAAAAGGGTTTGAAAAGGTTTCCTTTTCATAAACAAGGACATTTTAATCCTTTTAAAGTAACTAATTTTCACAGAGTAACTTAAGCTCCAAACAGTTTTACTGAGGCCATGTTCAACTGAGGCAATAGATATGAAATATTATTGTAATAAGCCGTGATATAAACTTTAAGACACTTATTGTTTGTCTATATTAATTTTATTGTACTTAATACTGCGTACAATTTTATTAAGTTAATGAGAATCAATCTCAACTTTAATGAACCCGAATACTTAAATATTGACAACAGTATACGTGTTCACCATTTTATTACTGAAAGATTACTGAAGTTTTTACTGATTTTGGGGAAGGCTGTGACCAGCCCGCGCATTGATATGATGAAATTTTTAAGCCTTTATTAATGACTCATAATACTGATATATTTTATACTGTGGTCTAAATTATAAAATGACCAATATTTAATAGTTTTCTAAATAAATTTTCATACACTCCGGGCAGAGGATTGCTTCAAAAGAGAAGCAATACCCTACCTTTGAGTTTACTTTAGCTGTGTGCTTGCGTTTCCTTTAATGGTTTACTTCATTTAAAAACATTTTTTTTTTACTTTTTCTTTTTTATTTAAAAACTTTAATCTACCTTAAAATTACCCTAAACCAAACTTAATATTACCTTAAACCTAATTTTACTACTTTATTTATGCAATTTATTATAGATTTGACAAATTGGCTTGCATAAACTGCCTCTGTTTAAGAGCAGCTTTTCTCTGAGGTCTTATTGTATTGGCATTACTATCATTATTATTATTATTATTATTATTATCTATATATTATTATTTATTTTATTATTATTATATAATTATTATTAATTATTATTATTATTATTATTATTATTACTACCAGAAGTACCAGGTCTGTTGCTGTTGTCATCCTGTACAGGTGTTGTAGGTACAGGTGTTACATTTGATGAACTACCACCTCCTGTATTTAATTCGAGGGGGTAAAGGTTACTGATGGAATGCAACCCTATTTCACCAGAACCAGTTTTTAATTTTACTGATCTGATGTTATTATCGTGACCTACTATCACATCCATCACTCTGCCCAATTTCCAAAATGGACGTGGTTTATTGCTGTCTTTTATAAGAACCACATCTCCCACCTTTACTTTATCTTCCCAAATACCCTGAAACAAGTGTCTAGACCGTTCCCGGAGACTTAGGAGATACTCCTCATGCCACAAACGCCTGAACTCTTCATATAGTTCATTTTGCTTTATGAGGGTAGAATCCAGTACCTCCTTGTTGGGTGCACTGCCCATCTGATATTCTACTGTATCAAAATTACTTTTAAATATTAAATTACTGTTAAACATTACTTTCAAAAAACAATTGGGCGTTATTGCCTCCAACTCAGAGGTACCAGATCTATAGGTTAGGGGTCTGGAATTGATGGCATTTTCTATGTCAGACAGAGTGGTAAGAAGCTCAAAATAAGTCACTTTACTTTTTCCCACAGCTTTGTACAGACACTGTTTCATTACTTTTATTAACCTCTCCCAATGGCTGCCTTGCCATGGAGAGAAGAGGTTAATTTTTACATGTTTGATCTGATTTTTATCAAACTCCTCCTTGAAAGCATCAGTATTAAAGGACTCTTCTATTATTTTGCACCCTTTATTGAAATATAATGCATTGTCACTATATATGTATGATGGTATACTAAATTTATTACAGAACCTTTTGAAGGCTAACAGAAAGTCAGAGGTGTTCATAGAGGGTACTAGTTCTAAGTGTACAGCTCTGATGTTTAAGCAAGTGAAAATTAAAATGTACATTTTCTCTAACTTTGAGGTGTTGTTTTTGACATATAAATGAGAGGTGAATCAATACCTGTGTGTTGGTAAGGTTTTATAAGATTCATGTGTGTTCTTGGTATGTCAGTGAAACGTGGGTACCTGTAAGAAAGAGCATTGTACTTCTTGCATGTAATGCATTCCAATAATACAGATCTTACAGCAGCTCTACCCTTAGGTATCCACACACCTTGATTTCTGATGTAATTAAGAGTAGTACCAATGCCAAGATGCTTTACTTGCTCATGAGCATATTTAATAAATAGCAATGTAAAGCCATGATTTCTTCCCATTAATATAGGATTAGCTTGTTCATAGCTGATAAGAAGAGCCTTATTAATCCTGCCCTTGCTTCTTAAATAGCCTTTTTCGTCAAGGAAAAGATTTAAGTTTAAAACCAAGGGAGGAATTTCTGAGTCTTTCAAGGAAGCTACTTTTACTTTTTGTTTATAATCTTTCAAAAATTTAATTTCATTAGCAAAGGATTGAATTTGATTTATTTTAAGCCAATACCTTACTGATTTTTGCTGGTAATCAACATTTATTTTAATTTTACTAAGCCATTTAAAAATCCAGGCAGTGATTCTTAAGACTTTTCGATAGCATGAATATTTACTTAAATCTAAAATACTAATACATGTATTTTCTAATATATTTACATTTACCATTAATAGAGGTAAAGACTCTTGTGGCACACTCAACATAGGATAGTTGGGCAATTGTCTAAACCATAGTTTAACCAAACAGGAAATTTACTTCAGAGCAAATATTTTCTTTAACTTTTTTAAAAGTTTAAACCCCCTAGTAAAAAATCACCAGGCATTTTCTGGCGTTTACATCTTATAAATGCAACATTTAACTTTACTTTGTTACACGATGGAGTAAATTACCCTCATTTCAATTTATTCTATTTTTTAAAAACTTAGATTTTACTTTGGTTTGTCTGGTTAATAACCAGCTCAAAACTACTTGTGAATCCACGGCAATATAATGAATTCAAAATATATATTACTGTATGCTTCCAAAATATTGGGTAAGCATTTCAAGGCCAAAATAACCCCCATCAGCTCCAGGGAAGGGATACTTAACTCCCTAGGCCTATTGGCAGGAGCTACCTTGGCTTTAGCAAATATAAAGGAGCTTTTGTTATCATCATCCACTCCATAACATACAAATCCATAAACACTATCGGAACTGTCACAAAAAAGATGCAAGCCATACTTATTCCCTTCAGAAAGAGCCCTCCTAGGTATTGCAATCGTATCCAGATGTTCACAATTACTGCGTATTTTATACCATTCCTTCAGTATCTCATTAGGCACTTTCTGATCCCAAGCCAACTTTTGCTGCCACACTTGTCTCATCAACAATTTACCCCTAACCAAAATAGGAAGAGCAAAGTTAAGAGGATCGAAAAGCTTGGAAATCTCAGACAACAATTGACGCTTGGTTGAAATACTCTCCAGATATTCTACTTTATTGATATGCATACAGTCAGTCACCACATTGAAACTATATCCCAAGATCTTTTCACAGCAACTCGAGTGCTCTACAAAGGAGTTTTCTTCCTTGAACTTAACACGCAAAGCATCCGAATTGCTATTCCAAGATCTCAAGATAAAACCCCCTTCTTCCATTCGTTTCTTACATTGATGATAAATACCAACTATCTCACTTTCTTCTTGCATGCTTGTAAATATTAAATTATCCACATAGAAGCCTGAGGATAATATTTCAGTACATCTATCATGTGGATACTTAGAAGCATGATATTTCATAATATAATGCAATATAAATGGAGAAGAAGTAAACCCAAATATTAAAGTGAGGTACCTATAAGCTTCTAATTGCCCGTTGTTAAACCACAAGAAAGTGAACCTATTCATGTCCACTTCATCTTTTAACCTTATCATCAGAAACGCTTGTTTTACATCACTTATGACGACAGTACGATTCGTTCTGAACACAAGTAGTAGCTTTAAAAGTGAATTCATGAGGTCATAACCACTGTATGCTGCCTCATTCAAAGATGGAAGAGTTTTATTACTTTTAAGGGAACAATTCAAAACTGGTCTTATTTTGTGGTTCTTGTTCTGTTGCCTTATTTAAGGGGCGATGAGGAATTGAATTTAATATTACAAATATCTGAAGGATCTCAAAATTCTATATTACTTTTTCAATTTATTTCATCCTTCAGTTGACTTTCAAATAGAACTTTTATTGTATTCATTTATTAAATTATTTTGAGTTAATTTATCAAACACCTATTATTTTCAACAATTTAAAAGATATTTTTAAAATTATTGGACTAATTCTATTGTTTTCATACCAAGGAAAGGCTTAACATGATTAATGGTTGTCTTTGAATCATATTCTGTATTAAATAATTGACTTGACATTTATTCCAGTGTTCAGATGTCTTCGTCTGTTTGATGCCAATGATTTAAGGCTAAACAGATTTTCAAGCCATTGTCAATTATCAAGACATCCAAAAAACTGTTCAATGGATTGAAATAATCTTTGATGGTTTAACAACGAATTACACTTGTGTAATTCAGCCTTCTGTTATTACATTCAGAATCATTTTTAGGAATTATGGCATTATTTGTTTCAACTTTAGACTGAGTTATGAAATTACTAACTTTTTTACTTTTTCTGGTTTCAACCAAATGCACAATTTGTTCTCTACTTAAAAAATTATAAATATTACCTATTGGTATTAATTTATTATTGCCAATATGTAAACAATGGCCACTTGCAAAAGGTACAGTCTGAAAGGATGGAAACAAGTCTATTATTTCTATTCCAAGCAAAACATCTATTTTAATATGACTATTTACATTAGAATTATTAAAATTACTATCAGCAAAATTTAAACCATTAAGTTTCATATTTTTAATAACATCTGAAATGCCATTTACTTTATAATTTATATTTAATTCATCATCTATAAGAAAAGGAATGAAAAACTATTCTTTTAAATACTCTTACGCCAATTAATGTTTGATGAAACCTTTTAATTTTAGAGCCAATGAAAGTTTGAACCTCATATTCTATTATAGGAAGACTATTTATATTAGGTATTAGCTTTTCAGCAGCTTCTCTTGAAATATAAGACCTACTAGAAGCTGTATCTATCAAACATCTTAAAGTTTTTTCTTTACCATTGAAAACCATATTTAATGAAGTAGTAGGCGGAATGTATTCATTCTCTAAACTTTGATGGAAAGTTATGCAATGATTGGTCGTTGTATTTACCACCTCACTATTTACATTACACAATGGTTGTATGTGTGACCTACTTCCACACTTACATGGAAACCTCATTTTATTATTATTACCAAAACACTGTGCTTGCGGATGATTGCCAGCACACTGTTCGCATAATCCCAACTCTTTAACTCTATTAATTCGACCTTCAAAATTGTTATACACAGGACATAGTCCTAAAGAATGTGGCCCAGAACATAATTTACACTTTTTTTCAACCTCTTTTACTTTACTTGAGGTTTGAAAATTTGCCAAAGAATGCTGTTTACTTGTAGCATTATTTTGAGATGTTTTTTCTTTTTGAGGAGTAACAGGTGTACTTTTACTTTTAAATTTGAGTTTGTCACCTACTGTTCTTTCTGAGGAAGAACTAGTACATATTAAAGCCTTTATTATATCCTGATAATTTTCAAGAACTTCATTTATGTCAGGATAATTATGACCTACTTTTCTTATCAGGTCCTTCAAAAATACTTTAGGTAGCTTTTTTACTACTATATGTGACAACAAGCAACAGCCTGGACTCTTTGTGATGGTAAAATCCAATTTATGCACTTTAAGATCGTAAATAATAGCCCTGATTTTATTTAATGCATTTTTTAAGGATAAAAAATCTTTATCATATTTGGATTCTATATTAATAGCTATCAAAGAGGCAAACAAGTCATTTGTTATAGTAGTTACATCCAAATATTCCGCTTTCAACAATTCTAATGCTACTTTATAATGTTCTGGTATGATAGATAAATGAGACACAATACTTAAGGGATAGTCCCTCAAAAAGCTTAAAAGGTACATTAATTTAACAGAATCATTAAGTTTAGGGTTATTGCCAACCACATTCATAAACTGATTTAAAAAAATTTGAAAACTAATTTTATTCAAATCACCATCAAATATAGCACAGGTCATTATTGGTAATTTTACATTAGTAGTGTGATCTATGTTATTTAAGGCTTCCACAAAACTATCAGAAATATTAGGTTCTGTCTTAGCAGTCTCTTTACTTAAAATAAATTCATTAAAAACACTTAATTTAATTTCTAATTCTAAATAATAATCACTTTGACTTTCTATTTCAGAGTCCATATCTAGGCCTTCAAGCTCAGTTTCCATCAAAACATCAATCATGCTTTCATCAAATTCTTTGATTTTTAATATCAATTTATTTATTTCATTTATTTGAGATTTGCAGAAAATAATTCCCAAACTGTCATTAGTTTTCAATTCATTTAATTTATTTACTATTTTAGTAATACGAGTCTTTATATTAGACCTCAACTTTTTAAATTTGACAAAATTGTCCATTTTGTTCCAAAAATTCAAAATTATTTACTTAAAAAATGCCTGATATTGTGTCACCAATATGAATAAAAAAATATATAGGCCTACAACTACCCTAGGCCTTCAAAAAACTTTTGTCAAAAACTGAATTTCAGCTCTAGGGTAGCCTATATTAATGTATTTGCTATTTAATTATTAAACATTTTTTTCAAAGGAAACACAAGAAACACACAGTTATTTGTTATTATTAAAAACATTAATGTACTACAATTAATTATATCGAAAACTAATTAATCTTAAAAAACAATCTTGAAGAATTTATCAAACGCACTCAGTAATTGTTTACAATTATTGACAAAATATCGATTATTATCGATTACTGTAAGAATGATATTTCTATCGATTATTCGATCGATCTTAAAGAAATACCTATTAATAAAATATCGATTATTACAAAAAATAATTAGTAGAAACCAATCCAACTCCAATTGGAATTTTCCTTTCATTTAATTCTGATGCAATCTTTTTGCGCATGCGTAAGACTGCGTTTTAACTTTCGAAAATGTTTAAGTTATGAAAAAAGTTTAACTTTAATAAAATTTTCAAATCACTTTTTAAAGGTAAATAACTTTTCATTTCACTAATAATTCACTTGATGAATAAATAAAAAATGTTAAGTACATTAGTACATTTTCAAAAATGACGGTTTAATTATTGAACACTTTTCAAAATGGCGATCCTATAGATCGAAACCTTTTCAAAAATATCAAAAAATTTCTTTTCATTTTTTGATAGAAGTGGCTCTTGTCGCCACCGGACTATTTTTAGTATTTTTACACTAAATATACTTAAAAATTTTAAATATTTATTTACCTTAAATGTTTTTCTTCTTGATGTTGAGACAGAAGTGGAGACTTTACGCTTCTGAGGTACCTCCTAAAAACGCTTTATATAATTTAGTAATTTGCAATTAATAATGAATGCGATTATCATTATAATGAAAGGCAGGAAAATCCAAAAGGGTTTGAAAAGGTTTCCTTTTCATAAACAAGGACATTTTAATCCTTTTAAAGTAACTAATTTTCACAGAGTAACTTAAACTCCAAACAGTTTTACTGAGGCCATTTTCATAAACAATAGATATGAAATATTATTGTAATAAGCCGTGATATAAACTTTAAGACACTTATTGTTTGTCTATATTAATTTTATTGTACTTAATACTGCGTACAATTTTATTAAGTTAATGAGAATCAATCTCAACTTTAATGAACCCGAATACTTAAATATTGACAACAGTATACGTGTTCACCAGTTAATTACTGAAAGATTACTGAAGTTTTTACTGATTTTGGGGAAGGCTGTGACCAGCCCGCGCATTGATATGATGAAATTTTTAAGCCTTTATTAATGACTCATAATACTGATATTTTTATACTGTGGTCTAAATTATAAAATGACAAATATTTAATAGTTTTCTAAATAAATTTTCATAATATATATATATATATATATATATATATATATATATATAATATTAAATTAATATATATATATATATATATATATATATATAATATATATTAATATTTATTTAATATTATATCGTATATATATAATATATATATATATATATATATATATATATATATATATATAATATATATATATATTATATATATATATATATATATATATTATATTATTATATATTATATATATTATATATATATATATATATTATATAATCTAATATATTTAATAAATCTATATATATATATATATACTATATATATATATATATATATATATAATAGTAGAGATATTATATTTATACTGTGATATTATCAATGTGTTAGTGAAATTTTGACTTCGGTGCCGACCGCTCATATGGCACCAATTTTACTACTAGAGTTTTGTTTATTTTTGTTTTAGTTTGATACAATGGAAAGTAGTTGGTGATTACGTTAATAATTTTTTAAAATATATCGATAGTTTTATCAGAAATATTAGACCTGATGATCCCTTACCAGTCAGAGCTCCAAGTTATAAAGTTACTGAATCGGAAATTGATGGGCAAATCATAGATATTGTTTATCATTATTTAAATAGCAGGTAGGGAACATCCTACAGTAATTGAATGCTTCTTGAATAGGTTAGCAGTCAGCTGAGTTCAGTGACACTGTCATATATATATATATATATATATATATATATATATATAATATATATATATATATATATATATATATATTATATATATATATATATATATATTTATAGATATAGCACAGGACTCTACATATTTTCTGTAAAAATTGTCCAAAATCAATATATATTATTATTATATACATATATTAATTATATTAAAATTATTATTATTATTATTATTATTATTATTATTATTATTATTATTATATATACATATCGATATATTGATTTTGGGACAGAATTTTTTCAGAAAATATGTGGAGTCCTGTGCTATACCTTTACATTATATATGATTATATATACATATATAAATAGTATATTCAAGATATAATATTATATATATATATATAATATATATATATATATATAATATATATAATATATAATATATAAAATTTTTTTTAGAAAAAATGAGATTGGGTAATGATGTATAGGGTTTCAGGGGCGGGAAGGCAGTTATGTGTAATATGTACTATTATAGACTCACAAAACTTTTATTTAACCAAAAAAAGTGGGTAATAGTTGAAATTATTCTGAAGTTTTATCTACTGATTTTTGTACATTTCAAGTTTATAATTTAAAATAAACGTAAGAAAAACGCTACAAAAAACAACTTTTTGGGTTATAATAAAACTTTATTTTGTTGGTGTAAGGAATTGCAAGATACTCGTTGAAATACTTTTAACATTTCAAATAAAGAAAATTTACTTATTAATATTTTATTTTTTTAGCGACTTGCTAAACAGTTTAAATAAATAAAAAAGTATGTAAATCAATTTTATATACAGAGTGTCAATATATTATATTTATATATGTATATATATGTATAATTATATATATATATATATATTGATATATATATATAAATATATATATATTTATATATATATATATTAAATATATAATATATATATTATATATAAGTTTTATACGGTAGTATATATATATATATTAATTTATATATATAATATATATAATATATATACGGTATATATATATATATGTATACTATTATATTATATATACTATTATAATATATATGGATATAATATATATAGTTGTATAGTTTATATATAATATTATAAGGTGTGTAGCATAGTACTGCACATGATTTTCTGAAAAAATTCTCCGTTCAAAATAATATAGTTTGGATACATTATATATAGGTCGATAGGATAGTAATATATATATATATATATATGAATATATATATATATATATAATATATCTATATATGTTATATATATATTATATATTAGTCAATAACTCCTATTATAAATATCAGTATATATTATATTATATAAAGTGTGTTATGATTTAAAACTAACAAACACCTAGAGTAGAATGCATAGATATCAGTTGTCTGGGTCTCATTCGGCGCTAGGTGGAACAATTAGGGGACTTCCATCCCCCCTGTCTCGCATTGGCTCGAGCCCCCTCTGGAAAATATATGTTTTTTAGGGGGTCGAGCCGATTGAGGGACAGAAGGCTGAGTACAATGATAGTAAGGAATATGATTAGAGGACTATTTATTTTATGTTATGGTGTGTTCCAGCATAAATGAAAATGGGGTCTCGATTGTGTACTTTATAGTTAAATAGCGAAGTATTCATGTCGCATGTTGCATGGAGTGATATTAAAATTAAATGCATATTTGTGGTGGTTGAAAGGTCTTGTGTAGGTAGATGATTCCTTTGATCCATAATAAAGGTAATGACAGGAAAAGATAGGATAGACCTGACCAGTAAGATTAGAACTTCGAGAATGTTGAAAGAAATCAAAGACCTTGCATGCAACGTAAAAGAAAAAAGGTATTGTTAGTAATGGGAAATTTTAATTTTCTCTGGCATTGCAGTGGTTTGGGATTTTTGCCGCTTAGCTCTGAATTATGGATAATTAAAGTTCTGTATTTATAGTAATGTTTGGTACGAGAACAACTTTTTGAGCTAGGTGGTCTTATGAATCCTACAATGATGCATATAGCATGTTAAGACTTTTATTAATTAACAATGAAAGTATTGTGGATGAGATTAAAGTTGATGAGAATTTAGGAATTAGTGACAGTTAATATATTGGTTTAAGCAGATGATATAATATCTGGGCTCAAAATGCAAGTAATAAGGAAAAGAATCTGTAGATTGTTGAAATCAATTTTTACCAAATTTTGAGGCATGCTTAGTATAAATGACTGGGAAAGGGGTATAGAAACCGAATTTTTTTTTTATCATATTGGAATATTGAAGAAATTTTCGATAATATTTAGTCAGCAACATATTCCAGCAGACCCATTAAGGGTGGTGAAAAATTGTATTGCATTATGGAGAAGTAAGGAGGAAATTGATGTAAAGTGTAGATTTAAAATATTTAAGGTTAGTAGCAGGGAGGAAGATTTAGAAGGAGAAACTTAATTGATAGAATACGGTCGATAGATAAGGAGAAAAGTTGATGGAAAAGCATAATTTAAAACATATTCAAGGGTAAAGTAGCAGGGGAGGGTAAGATTTAGAAAAACTATTGAAAAAAATAAATGATTCTTGACCAGTTGAATAAGAAAGTCAGAGTGGCAGAATTAATTTGTATCAAGGAATACTACTAAGGACCTGTAATTTTTTTTTTAGCTTAACAAATTTAAAAGTAAGAATATAACAATTGGTGAAAATTAAATTTATAAAAATTTATTACCGTTTTCTGACAAGGAGTTTTTAATGTTTATTTTGCTTCAATGTTTACTGAGGGAAGATTGGATAATAGTTTGGCCAGACTACATAGTTCTGGTTGCATGTAAAAAATACTACAAATTTGAAATTTGAGTAAAAGAAATTAAATCTTTGCTGGATCATATTTGTACGTCACGAATACAAGTTCCAGGGGTGTCCTGATGGTATAGGATAGTAGTTTTTTAGTTGTATGGTATATTTGTCTGAGATTGTTAGGGTTGTAGCTGCATTGCAAAGGCACTTGTATTTTGACTTCAAGAATCTATAAGCATTTGCGAGGATTACCAGAGGACGGGAAGCAGGCATATTTTGGGTGTCTATTTGTTTTAGATATGAGGTAGCAGGATGGTTTGAGAGTGATTTTGGGCGGAGATTATTTATGTCGTGTATGCTTTGTTGGCAGACTGTGGTGTAAATGAATTTGGAAAAATGTGTCTTAAAGTGTCATAGGTAAAGAAATATTTAGGATGGAGTGTAATCAAGGATAGTGTATGACTCTCTCGCAGGCTATTTGGTTTGTAAGGTAAGGGGATAAGATTGCTTTGGTCAGACGATTAAGCTTTTTAGAATTGTTGGAATCACGAGTTGGTGACTGCATTGACTGCAAGAGAGTTTCCAGGGTGTGTTGATATTATATGTATTTAAGCAGACTTTTAAAGACAAAAGAGCTTAGTTGATAAGGTGTTTTCCCACTAAGGGCTGATGCAAAAGTTATTGCAATGTGGTATAGGTAGTGTGGTACATGGTTTGATTAAAGAGTGGTTGGGGAATAGAAAAGTGTTGTAAAACTAAATGGCAATAAGTATCATGGAAATAGTGAAGAGTTCGTGTTCCCACAGTACAGGGTTCAGTGCTGGGGCAACTATTGTTCCTCATATATATAAAAGATTTAACCGGGGACTTAAATGTAAGGTTCTAAGTATTGCAGATTATTCCAAAGTGGCTACCTCAGCAAAGAATAATGATGGATATATAAAGATTCAAAATGGTCTTGATAAACTTGGGTGGGCAGATAATTGGCAAATGAATTTTTAATAGTTAAAAGTGTTAAGGATTTCACTAGGTTTAGTCAAATAAATGCTTTAAAACAACTATATGAATTGAAGAATGGCTTGCAGTTGTAGACCAAGTAAAAGATTTTGTTGTGATTATAAGCAGTAATCCTGAAAGTTATTTGGAAGCAAGGCAAATGAAGCTTGTAAGTTGCTAGGTTATTATAAATCACAGTTGTTTTACAGAGCAAGGAAGTTATAATGTAAGCTGGTATAATAGCTGTGTATGGCCAGTATTAGAGTATGCACAACAAGTTTGGTCCCTTATTTAAGAAAATACATAAATATACTGCAGAGAGTCCCAATGTAAAGCACAAGGCTGATTTCTGGTTGAAGACAGAGCTTTGAAGAGGAGGCTGAAGGATTAAAAAATGTTTGTGTAGATAGGTGATTTTCTAAGATGGGTCATTTTACAAGTCTACAGAATTTTACATCTTTGATAAACTGAGACAATAAATTCTTATAGTAGACCACAGATGGGAGACCCAGTGGACACAATAAGAAAATTAAGCAACAGGCATGTCATGATGTGTAAAAACATTCATATCAGTAACAGATGTTAATTTTTGAAAATGTTTGCTCCAAGAGGTTTAATTGAGAGTGACTCACTTTCAACATTTAGAATGTTTGGATAGGTTATTGGATGGTTTGGGCATCAATATATTAGTATATTGACTAGTCATATTGCTTGTTTTTAGTTAAGATATTAAGGTAAACTTGCTCATGTTGTAACTACCAGTATGACAAACTTATGAATCTTGTAGTGTGGTCAGCATGTACTTTAGCTATAGTTTGTAGTTTTGGTACAGTTGGTGTACCATATATATTATAATTGGGCCTTTGTATAGAAAGTTGATAAGCCTTAGGGTTGCAGTATAGGTTGTGCATGTTGCATGAACATGTGTTTGAATAAATACTTCATATTAGTTTTTGACTGGATTGTCTTGATAGACCATGTTTCTTCTACTGTTGGTCTTTATTTCTATATCTTAGAGATATTTTTATTTTTTTAAAAATGGTTGTTCTAAGGAGGCACAAGCTTTAAAACTTTTATCTAGCATACATCTAAATGCTGAGTTTTTTGTTTTTTTTTCAAGATAGCTTTCTCAAACCTGGTAATTTATTATTGGGATCAGATGTCAAAAGGTTGCGGTATTCCAGAAAATTGCTCTTGAATGCAAAGTGTTATGTAATTTTATCATTTTATATATATATCTAATGCCTAAAATTCCATAAAAGTGGAATGAAATGTAATATAAGTAAATGGTTACTTTACATAGTAAATTATCAATCATGATTCAGTAGAAAAAAATATCTTACATAATTAATGTAAAAGTATTACTACTTTTTGGGCAAGCAGATTTATAAAGAATTGCATAGATGCTAAATTTCATATCAGATTTTTTTAAATAGCCTATTAAGATCTGCAAGATTTGATAAATAAATCTTTCAGTATAACAATAAAGAAAAATCTCTTCTTCATCCGCTGCATGTTTATATAGCTACAACTCTTTCATACAAGTTTTATGTTTCAAGTTAAACTGAAATATTTCTAAAACTATTAAATGAATTATTTTGTATGAAATCTAAATATTTAGATTTTAAGAATAAATATCAATTCCTTGTAGAAAGTTCCGCTCTGCTCAATATTGAAAGATATATCCCAACTGGAGCTTTTTGAAAAGGAAGGATTATCTGGATGGGTACTTTTACATCACTAAAAATCACAAGAGTTTATATAATGCTCAAGCTTGGATGGCAGCCTTGCATTTGATTACATTGAAACTATAGGATAATCAGTAGGACTATTCAAATTTTTTTTTTTTTTTGACAATTTTGGTTTTCCAAGTTTCATTAAGGTTTGCATATTGCATTTACATGTGTCTTCATAGTTTCAATGGAGAAGAAATATAACGTCACTTAAACCAGAAAAATAAAAATAAGATCTAGAAAAATATTATATTACGTTTGATTAAAGCTTAAGTCATGAAATTTTGTGCACGCTCCTCATGGTTTTAGAAAAGGGTAAATTATGTCCAGACAAAATCTTTTGGAATTTATGGAGCATATTGAGCGTGTGGACAAAGCAGAGCCAAATAATATTGTAATATTGTGTAATTTAGATTTCAGCAAATCTAAAAATAAATAAGGTCATTAAGGTAGCTTATCAAAGTTATTTTATTGTGGTTTGGGAGTGGTTGAAGGACAGGAGACTGTGTGTAGTATTAATTGGCAATGATTCATTATGGAAGCTGATGAAGAGTGTATTTCCTCATGGTTCTGTGCTGGGTCCGCTTCTATTTGAAATCTATATTAATTTTGGATAAAGAAATAGTGTTTTATTCTTAGATCTGCTATGATAATAAGCTGGCTTATCCTGTTAAAAAGTACTGAGGGGTTTAGGGCTCAATGTAATTTAAATAAACTTAGTTAGGCTGAAAAATGTTGAATGAATATTTTAAACAATTAAAGTGTAAGTTCT
>JABUQX010021849.1:7500-12500 GCA_015478945.1 Trachelipus rathkii
ATGAACATAATACCATAATATCAATAAAAACAATTATTATATATATATATATTATATATATTATAATATATTATATATTATATATAATATATATATATATATATATATATATATATATATATATATTATATATCTATATATATATATATATATATATATATATATATAATATACATATATTCAACATAAAAAAATATATATATATATATATATATATATATATATATATATATATATATATTATAATATATATAAATATATCTATTATATATATAATATATATATATATATTATAATATTAATATATGTGTGTGTGTGTGTTGTGTGTGTCGGTGTGTGTGTGTGTGTATATGTGTCTCCGTGTGTGTGCGTGTATGCTTTGTGTGTGTGCGGACCTTCGCGCGAGAGAGAAAGAGTGTTTCTTTACCACTTTTATCAAATGATAATTTAATTAAAGCTTAATGCATGAAAATGGGAAGCATCTCAGTCCGTGCCTTGTGTTAATGATTTGTCGAGACCGTAAATCTTGCGACATATTGGGATAAAGAGTCAAATGATGACGTCACATTACACCTTTATTAAAAACGAGGCCTCGAAATTTAACCCTTTTTAAAAGCTGAAAGGAAAGTTCATTATTCTTTTGTTATTCGATAAATCGCATTCACTCTATCTATCTATCTATCTATCTATCTATCTATCTATCTATCTATCTATCTATCTATCTTATCTACTATCTATTTATCTATCTATCTATCTATCTATCTATCTATCTATCTATCTATGTATCTATATAATCTATCTATCTTATCTATCTATCTAATCTATCTATCTATCTATCTATCAATCTATCTATCTATCTATCTATCTATTTCATTTGTAATTTTTAAATTTTTTCTTTCTTGGTATTCATTCCTAATTTTAAAATCTTCGCTGTCATTACATTGGTCATTAATCTGATATTTTCTTAGTCTCTCTCTCTCTCTCTCTCTCTTCTCTCTCTCTTCTCTCGTCTCTCTCCTCTCTCTCTCTCATCTTCTCTCTCTCTCTCTCTCTCTCATCCATAAAGTTTAGCATCGTAAAAAAAATGTACTTAATTGTCTTAACCCTTTGACCGCGTCAGAGAGGACTCTCCCTTGACAAATTGGGTCCTACACGTGTGTCCTTTTACGACCCCTTTCGAATATATATTATAATTATTATTTTTATTATTAATATTATCATCATTCTTCAAAACGTTTAAAAATATATTAAATATATATATTTTTTTTGTTGGCAGTAACATCATTTTCGGTTTAATTTTACGCTGTCATTGAAATATAATCAATGGGTTATATTAAATGATCAAGATGAATTATTGTTTATTATTATTATTATTATTATTATTATTATTATTATTATTATTATTATTATTATTATATTATTATTATTATATATTATTATTATTATTATTATTATATTATTATCATTATATTATCTTATTTATTATTATTATTATTATATATATTATTATTATTATTATTATATTATAGTAGTGTAGTAGTAGTAGAGTATAGTTTTAGTAGTAGTATTGATTCTTCTTCTTCTCTTCTCTTCTTCTTCTTCTTCTTTTCTTCTTCTTCTTCTTCTTCTTCTTCTTCTTCTTCTTCTTCTTCTTCTTCTTCTTCTTCTTCTTCTTCTTCTTCTTCTTCTTCTTCTTCTTCTTCTTCTTCTTCTTCTTTATTCTTGCTTCTATTATCATTTGATTATTATTATTATTTGATAGGGACGGAAATATATATATTATGTATATTATATATTATTATTATTATTATATTATTATTATTATTATTATTTATTAATTATTATTGATTATTATTATTATAATAGTAGTAGTATTAGTAGTAGTAGTAGAATTAGAAGGGAGTATTAGTAGTAGTAGTAGTAGCAGTTATATTGTTTGTAGTAGTAGTAGTAGTGGTAAAAAATAAAATGGTAATTGTAATAGGTAGAATTGAAGAAGTAGTAATAGGAGTATAATAGAAGTAACATCAGTAATAGTAAGTTGCTGCAGTAGTGTAGTAGTAGTTAGAAGTAGTAGTAGAGGTATTATTATTATTAAAGGCAGTACTCGAATATGTAAACAACTCAGTTTATATTATACTATGCATAAAAGAAACAATACAGTGGTAGTATTAATATTAATTTAGTAGTATAGTAACAGCAGTATTAGTGGTAACAATAGTAATAGTTGTAGTAGTAGTAGTAGTAGTAGTAGTAGTAGTAGTAGTAGTAGTAGTAGTAGTAGTAGTAGTAGTAAACGTAATTGTTAAACCATATATAATAATTACACGATGAAAGATATTAATTGATTTCAATGACAATAAATTTTTTTGTTTTTTTTTCAAATAAAATAATTTATTATTAACATAAATTACTCCACAAGACTTATTAATTACGGTGTTTTTTTTTATTATGTTTTAAAAAATATTAATATTTTTATAAAAAATAATTGTTGAAGATATACAATATCATTAATATTTGACTCTTCCGACACATTAATCAGCTAAAATAAATCACTGTATACATATATATTATCAGTATATATATATATTATATATATATTAGTATAATTATATATTATATTATATATATAGATATATATATATATTTATATATATATGTATATTAATATAATATAGTATATACGTAGTATATTGTAGTATATATATGCATTACTATATATATAGTATTAATACTATATAATATATATACGGTATAATATAATATATTATATTCATAGTATATATATACTATATTATATTATATTTATATATATATATAATATATATAATAATTATATACATCATATATATATAAATGATATATTATATAATAATATACTATCTATATATAGGTGGGTATATATATATATAATAGGTATGAATTTAATATATATATATATAATATTGTATATATATCTACTATATATATATATGTAACTATGTATAATTATATTAATATAATTATATATATAATATATCATATATACTTACTTATATACTAATTATATACTATCTAAGGAATTCAGCTGGCGTACGCATAGGGGTTCTGGTCTCAGCAGACGAGAGTAGCGATAAGAAATTGCCTTAGTCTCTACGCGGAGTACCAACGTGGGGGCAGAGAGACGTATATAATATATACTATTAATATACTATATATATATATCGTAATATAGTATATTATTTATATATATATATATAATATAATCGATTTATATTATATATATATACACTTAAAAATATATTATATGTATATAGTTATATATATATATATGTAGTTAATATATATATACTTGTATAGAATATATATATATATAGTATATATATGCATATTATATATATATATTATACTATATAGATATATATATATATATATATATATATATATATATATATAGTATATATATAGGTAGTATATATGTATATATATATGCATATAAATTAATATATATATAATATATATATTATATATATATATATATAGTATATATATATATATAATATTATATATATATATATATAAATAATAGTATAGTATAGTATATACTATAATATATAATATATATTAATTCTTTAAGATTTTTTATAGAATTATTTTTATTTATATTTATAATTATTTATATTATATTATTTATATTTGGGTATTTTACTCTCAGTTTTGTAGTTGTTTTTTTTAAATATCTGTATTTCCAGAAATTTATAAAGTTCTTTCTCCTTGAAATGATACAGAAGAAACCATCTCCTCTTCCGAAATAATGAAAAAACTAATATTATGTTACATGAATACAATTATTAATGTATAAAAATTAATATATAATTAATATCAGTTATTCTATTAAGAGTAATTTTATTAAAAATATACAGTTGTATTTTTATGTTTTTGCTGGTCAGTTAGTAAATAGAATCTAAAATTAAACACAAAACAAAAATGTATATTTACACAAGTTAAACAAAATTTCTTTTGTATGTCCCTTTGTACAATATGTTAATTCTTATATACAGTGATCTCACAAGTGGCGATAAGCCCCTTGTGGCGCTGGTAGCAAGGGGCGGTAGGGCTAGAAAAAATAAGGTGTTTGAAGTTATTTATTAATTTATTTTAGTTCATATTTGCCCTGTTTTATTGTATAAATTATAGTTTTTATACTATTATTTTTATACTCTATTGTATAACTAGTATATATGATATATATAGTATTATTATATATATATATTATATATTACTATATTATATATATATTAGTTTAGTATATATATATATATTATCTATATATATATTATATATATAATATATTATATATATTATATATATATATAATATATATATACTAATATTAGTATTAATATATATATATAATATAGTTAATATAGTTATATATATAATATATACTATATAGTATATCATTGTGGTTTTAAGTTTGCTAAAGTAAAAAATTGGGGCGCTGAAAAATAATGATTTCAAAGTGGCGTGTAGACGAAATAGGTTTTTGAGAATTCAATGTGATAAGACGATTAAAAGTGTGTTGATATTTAAAAGTTGGAAAATCATATCCAATTAGATTTGACCAATAAACTTATTTAATAAATTTTATTTACAAATGTACAAAATATCTTGGAGTCTAAGACAAAACATTATTGAACAAATATCGAAGAGTAATAAAATAATATTCAATAATATATTATCTAATATAAAGACGATTATTTACCAACGTTTTTTCCTGTTACCAATTTTTTTTTGTTTCTTCTGCAAAAAAAAAAAAAAAAAAAAAAAATATACTTTATATAATGAACAGGTTGATGCTTATGAACATATGACATCATAAGCATAACATTAACTTATCTTACAATGTTTTATTCCATGTCTTTATTATTCGTGTTTTAAATATTTCAAAAATTTCCTTTTGAAGAAGTGTATGCTAGTTTTCTCAGATTAAATTATCTCACATTCTGCTTAGAATTATC